>VYZS01046448.1:23568-37771 GCA_013400695.1 Neodrepanis coruscans
TTCGCACCGGGCCGGAACCGCACTCCCCGCTGCAACCCTCCACCGGTGCACGCCTCGGTTGTGGGCACAGCCCGACCAGCCCTGCGCCCCAGCCCCGCCCTGGCTCGGAGCGGAGCCATGGCCGACCCCAGCCCGGGACCGGAATCGCGCCTCCCGCAGTCATTCTGGACGGCGCGATCATCGCCCGTGCTGGCCAGCAAAGCCGGGGCCGCACAGCGCCGAAACTCTGCATCGAACCGGAGCCGCACCCCCAGCAGCAGTGCCCGCCGTCCACGCCGCCGGAGGTGGCGGTGGTGGGGGGAAGGGGCGACCGAAAAAAACAACCATGCGGGCATGGGGGCGGGCGGCCCCGGAGCAGAAAGCAGTCGCCAGGGCCGCCAGCACAAGGCAGTCGCCGCACCGCGGCCCGATCGTTTTTAACTTTCATTTTTTACACCCACGACACTTCTATACAAGAATTCAGCCATGTCCCACTAAGGAAGAGAATTACATGCTTCAAAGCAAAGACAAATTACTGAGGAGGGGGAGGGGGGAGGATGAAATAGCTTAAGTATCTTTTTTTTTTTCCCACTAAGTGTCTAGAGAGACATCTATGTGCACTGTTAACATTTCTGCTTTTGATATTGTATAATAATTAAAAATAGTTAATAGTATTTTCAAAATAAGTTTTTATTGCTTATTACTGTTTAAAATTTTATTACTAATAATATTACTAATATTAGCCCAAAAGCAGATTTATTATGGATAATTTGAGCAAAAACCATGAATCTGAAAGGATAAACCCTGCCTACCCAAGTGTTTAACCCTATGAAGCTATTTGGTCTAATTACATCAGCATATGGCCAATATATGACTGTCCAGGCACACTTCTTAGTGTTAATTTCTCTTTTAACTAGGATGAAGATGATGATAATAATTTTATAGTTATGTAACAATTATTTCTACTATTATTTTCTCAGGCAATTGAGGGGTTATGTAGGGAAGCTGTAATGGGAAGGAAGGAAGGAGGGAGGGAGGGAGGGAAGGAAGGAAGGAAGGAAGGAAGGAAGGAAGGAAGGAAGGAAGGAAGGAAGGAAGATAAACTGGCTCCTGAAACAGAATTGTAGCTTGTAATACTGGCTCTGATATTTAAAATCTATTCTATACTGCATAAAAATTGCTGATACACCAGTAAAACAGAAAATAATCTAAATGTAGACATCACTTCCATTATTAAGAAAAAGCTTTTGTTGGTCATAAAGTCCCCCAACTGAAACAGATCTGCTGGTGAAATTACCTACAGCAACAACCTTGCTATTGATAAACATGTTGATTATATAAACCGATGGTGAGCGCAGGTCCTCATGAATTTTGTTTCTGTGGGCTAGCAAAGCTTGATTTCCCATGTGTTTATGAGCTTCTTTCATTAAACTCCTCACCACTACTAGCACTATGACACTCTCTTCTCCAGTGGACCTTTGAGATTATCCCAATGCACAGGAGATCAAATGCCGCAGCTTGGAGTGGCAACAGTGATCTCTTGCAAATTGCTGGAAATAAGGTTTTAAATGATTGAGTAGTAACATCGGCTACTTTCTTCAGTGGCACTGTTTTAAGTTGTTGACCTTTGCTAAGTACTTACAGATGTTCACAGCACATTTTGAAACAAAAATTCCTCGACCGGTCCACACGAGCCTAAAATCACCCTGCAAAGACATTGTGTGGCTGAATTACATGTCACGATTCTAAGTTAGTGGCAAAAACATACTGTGTGAATAAATGTGCATTTTTTATGCTTTTGTGAAAATATTTATAGCCCTTTGACTAGCAAAAGCTCCCTGTAAACATGTACTTGCTTATGTGGGTGACAAATCATCATACCATGTGTATCCGCAAGCGGGTACGATGGCCCTAGAGATTTGGGGGTAGACTCCATTAAATCGCCGTAAATCCCATATATACGGAAGACCGTACACGTACCACACTGGGGTCGTCGTACTCATGCTCTAAGACCTTGTTCCACACTATGTCATCCTCAGCATCACAGGCTTTACCGTTTCACTCCGATTCCCCGGAGTCTATCTTCCTCCCTCTCCCTTTCTGCACAGACGTGCGTGGTTGGGAAGGCTCTGTTGCCGCGGCTGAAACCTGGAGCCACTCAGAGCAGCCCTCAGCTGACGGGACGGGACGCGACTGCACGAGACGGAAGGGAAAGAGGGAGGGGAGGAAGGGGAGGTGAGAGCCTCTTCCAGACGCGGGGTGGGTGGTGCCCGCAGAGGCCAATGGAGCCGAGAGCACCTCGTCGCGCCCTCTGGAGGTTCCGCCAGGCGCGGGTGGGCAGCGGGCAGGTGCAGGGCCCGTGTCGGGGGCGGATGCTGGGTCCTGAGTGCAGGGTCCGAGCTCCGGCTGTGCTCTGCCGCGGGAGCGGGGCACTGCGGGACACACGGCGGGGCAGGGGAGCGGGCGAGAGGAGGATGCCTCCTTTGCAGGGAAGCCAGCGCCGGGAACGGGGGCAGAGTGGATCGTGCCTTCCCCGCCTCGATGGTCTCTGCCGCTAGTACTGTTTTTCTGCTGCTGCGCAGAAGTCCCTGCGTGTGTGATTCACCTGTCGCTGGCTTCAGCAGGAAAGAGGCTAATCCCATTGCGCGGTTTAGCGGGGCCGCCGCCAGCAGGTGAGGCGGTGGCAGAGGTGGGAGCCTCGGGCCGAGCCCTGCCCGGCCGGCCCCCGCCCGCCCAGGATGCCCGGTGAGTACCTCTGGCCGGGAGCACCGGCGCCTCGCAGCCCCCGCCCGGCTTGCGTTGAGCAGCTCTCGGGGCGGGCAGGGCCGATCGGCATCGCGGGCTGCTGCCCCTCGGGGCTTTTCCCTTGTCACGCCTCGCTGCGGGCGAGGGTCTTTGATGTTTCCTTAACAGCGTGTGCTGTAATGAGCACCTTCATATTAGGATTTTAAGTGTCTGGGTGGCAGATATAGTTGAACTCATTAATTAATGTGTTCTGCTTCTACGTACAGGTTGGCCTGCTTGAGTCTTTGCGTGCTTTCCTGGTGGATTCGCAGGGAGCTAGTCTGGGGTTGACTCTCTCAATCTTAGGCAGATTTAGAGAAACCCTTCTCGTGCCCCTTCTTACATAAGCAGCAGTATTGATCTTATTCAGTTATCCTTTAAGCCATGAGGTACTGATTTTAAGGCTAACCACACGAGGTGGTTGCAGGTGCCGTTTTGTGTTTTGAGCATGCCCTCCAAACCAAGGGCAAAGCTGAGTTTATTGAACCATTTGAAGGGTGTCAGGCATTCAGCCTAACGGATCCCAAATTTGAACTCATGTATATGAATCAGCACTGGGAAGCTGCAGAAAGGGAATCTACAAATTAAAGGATTAGAGGATTGTGGGTTTGTTTGGTTTGCTATTTTGGGTTTTGATTTTGTTCAAGATGTGGAAAGACTGGAAACATTTAACTTGATACATATCATCAAGTACTTTGTCTCTAGATTGCTTAAGCAATTATTAGTAATTTTTTTTTTCAAACTGCTGTGTTGTTCTCTTGGGACTACTTTTGAGCACTATGCATTATGCTTATTTGCATATTGTAATATTGTTGCATATGAGTTTTCATGAGGAACGCTTACTCTCTGTTGAGTAACAAAATTGCAGGGTCTTGAAGCAGAAGGTAACTGTTCTTAACTGAAAAATATACAGTAAAATCTACGCAGAATTAGAATCAAATCCTCTTCTAACACAGCAGTCATAGTCCCATCTACTAAAATTCAGAATTGTTTCAATAGAAGATGAGAGAATTTGCTTTTGGATTAGGCAGAACTTCATTTGGCCAAGGGAAATATTGCATGCCATTGAATGTCAATTTGCATTTGGTTATAAAAAGGTTTGTGTAAAGCGTTTGTTATTTATCTTCATGAATAATGTAAATGTTTCTACTACTGGATCCAACTGAGGAAGCATGGGAATTAAAATTACCAGCTGTCATTTGTTTACTAGGGCAAGAACTGCCTCTTTGCTGAAAGCTTGCATAATAATTTCTGATGGTGGTCTGACACAGGTTATTGTCTGACATTGTTATTCATTTACCTAGTTATAACTAAATACTTCTGGACTGCTTGTTATGTTGTGGGTGTCAGCTGGATCAGAGCTTTCTGTTCCAACGTATGGTTGTGCTAGGTCAGAGAACTGAGAAGGCCTGTAGCCTGCTTTATCTTTGTGGTAGTCTTAACACATTTGCACTGAGACATGCTTCTGGGGGAGGATGCATAGAGACATAGGTCTAGACTGTAGGCTGTTCATCCTGCAGATTGTCTCTGAAGTAGATGAGGGAAGGTGACAAAGGAGCAACAAATAATATTGGGGAGGAATTTAAGAAAGCAGTTGTACAACGTTGGCTTGTATGAGTGGCAGTACACACTGGGGACCTAACCAGCCTGTTGGAGGCTTTTAGCTATTGATTTATCTGCTCTTATTTTTATGCATAAGATAACAATCTGTTATTTAGAATATGCTTGTAGAAAAATCATAACATATGAGTGTCTGGTCTCCTGTTGCAATTTTAAAGTGGGCAGCCTGGCAAATTTGAGCTTTTACTTTAGTTAGAGCACACTTATTCTTTTTTTCTGTCTATCAGAAGAAATATCAAAGTAATGTTTAAAAAGCAGTGTGGACTGTGGGAAAAAACCCCTCCCTAGCCGATTTAAACTTGTCTTGAAGCTGGCAGGTACATCTGTGTCACTCAGTGCTTGCTATTATCATTTAGTCCTGACTCATGAAGTGGGTAACTGGTGTTTGTTCATTTCCCTTTCTCTTTTTCTCTTTGAACATCAATGTGAGCACCATCCTGTCTGCTTGCTTTTTTCATAGTCTAAGTATGGCTTTTAGCTGCCCTAGAAATGATTTTAACACCTGTTGAAGAATTTTGCCTTTTGCAATGTCTGAGGTACTACTGCTATGAATAAGTAGCATAAATTGCTGATCTTGGTTAAAAAAGACAAGTTCCACATAAAATCACACCAACTGTAGTGATTCACATACTTTTGCTGTCTTTTCTGTGTGGCTGTCTGTAGCTACAGAGCAGGTTCTAAAATAACTCTGCAGGTTACTTCCTTGAAACTCCTTGTTCTGTTCTAAGAAACTACTGTTAGATAATAAAACTGAGGAGACACTACTGATGATAATGATTTCTTAATTTGCATCATCATATGCTGTGTAGTAATCCAAACAAAAGAAATGAGCAGAAATGCAGCGGTGTCCTTGATTTCAGTTAAATGGAGATTTTCAGGTAAATGGTTTACTTTTACAAGTTTGTATGAAAACCGGATCCTTAGTTTTCAGTAATAAAAATAAAACTTTTTTATGGACAGTATTCCAAAGAACTTTATAAACAAGGCAAGTCAAGTAATATTTCTTCCTTGAAAGCAAGGGTTAGATGAAAGGAAAAGTAATGATAACGTATTTTGTTTTTAAATCCCCTATGAATCCTTAATGGATTAGTGATGCCCCTTTAGGATTTTAAAATAGCTAAGACATGCTTCTCTCTTTGCACCAGAAATACTTTAATGTTGAGTAGTTTCTGTCAATAACTTGATTATCTATATAATTATCTCTGTAATGATTCACTGTATTAAGAAGGCCATAACATGTATCCCACATCTCCTTCTCAAAACAGATGCTTGGTGTTTTCTTTGTGAGGTATCAGCAAGAATTTTAGAAGCACTATTTGTTCTGCCATTTGCTTCCTTGTGGTTATGACCACAGGTTTGGGCCAAGAGGTACAGGGCATGAATGTGTATCTAGGATGTGGTAATTTGCCATACCAACTTGCTGAACTATTTGATGACTAGCTTGTGTATTTTTTATGTATTACTTAAGCAGAGATTCAGCTTCTGTAACAAAAGTAACATGAAGATTATGTGTTCAGCTTTGTGGTTATTATTTAAAACAGTATTTTAAAATTTCAACTCCCACTCATTTCACAGTTTGCTTTTTGTATTAACCTACCTCCCACATTCCTCTCAGTAGTTGTTTTCTTATCTTTCTTTGGCTGAAGATACTTGTTGCCTAACACAAAAGTGCTTTTCTTTGCTGACTTTTTGTGTCTTTTTAGAGTAAGTTTATTGCTAAAGTAGCTTTCAGTGGGTTTGTTTTGTTTTGTTTTATATTAATTTTTATGAATGCTTTTATTTATTCCTTTAACCTTTTTGCAGTAGGAGCAGTTTACTTGCAGCACTATCCCTTTAAAGCAACTCCCTATTCATTGTTTTCTAGAACACCCACAACTTGTTTAAGCTGTTACAATAACAGGAGATTTGAAAGCTCATTTCTTCATTTGCTTCTTCTGGAAATTTTCATGAGAAATAATTTTGGAGTTTACTTAGCATTGAGTTCTGCAAACTGTTGTAAGTTTTAATGAATGGTTCAGGGTTTTTTGGCCAAGTTTGACAGTATGAGGATTCTCCTGAGGTGCAGACATGTGTTGCAATGTCAGCAAATGTAAGGTGTATATTCTTAATATGAATTCAGGTCTGGCTGGAGATGTGAGAGGTAAGGCAGAAAGAAGACAGCACACCAGTGGGTGTGTGCTTTGCTCTGGCTTTGGAGGACATGAAAAATGAAAATACTTGTCACAAGCATCAACCATACTTTATTGCCTACCTTCACATTAAGTTAGAGATTTGAGCTCAGTCATTTTTGCAGCCTCTGGCTGAGGCAGCCATGAGGTCATTTGTTGGGTTCTCTGAAACTAGTTCTGTGAGATTCTTTCCTAGTGTCTCTCACGGACCCTGGCAACTGTATGGCAGGTGTTTATGGGGATTTTTTTGTTTGTTTGTTTTTAATTTATTTAATGTAATTGCTTGTCCCTTAAGTTGATGGTGGCTTTAAACAAGTATTTCGATGCAAGTATTTATTGAAACTCTGTAGAGCTCAGTGGAATTCCCCTCGTCTGTGTGACCTGCTCATTTTGTTCTGGTTAATTTTGCAGCCTAGAGTGCTGTGGTCATCCTTCTGGTCCAAGGAGGCTGTTCACCTTCCTGAGTCATAGGTTCTGGCTTAACCCAGGAGAACTCTGATAGTGTCTGTCATTGGGCAGAGCTGAAGAAGCAGCCTCTGATGATACTGCTGCAGGCCTGGTATCTCTACAAAATATATTATGTCTCCTGTTGTGCAGGAGTGTAGCTTGCTTTCTTTTTTTGTTGTAACTTTTTTCCCCATGTGTTTCTTGACAATGAGGAACATTCCTAATTTTCTTGGAGTTACTTGAGGTAAGGATCCTCAGCTCATAGGAGGTGTACCTATCTTAGTAGCAATTTCTCTGCACTTGTTCAGCCAACCACAGTTACTCCAGTACAAAGAGGACAGAGTAAAGAATAAAGTGTGTTGGGTTGATTCAGTGATATTATGGAAAGAAGGATATTTTTTCTAGTACTCAACATCTTGTTCTTTTCCTTAGCTTTTAGCACTGTATAAACAGAAACATTTTCCTTATTCATATTATATTATGTTAGTAAAATCTCAAACTTAAATTTTTACAATTTGCCTTTTTTTTGATTGACATTATGTTTACACAATAAGACTTAGGGAATTATTTATTTAAGGCTAGTCCAAAAACTTCGTATCTGTTAGTATGTAAAACAAGTAATGAAAAAAACAAACTTCAGAAATGTACATACTGCAGTCACATTCACTGGTTTTCTATTCAATTGTGTCTTCTGGGGGAATCTGGGAGAGAAGAGAGTTTATCATAGAAACTGCGGGTTGTTATAAGCCACAGCCTATTGTTTAGCCAGAGGAGGAGGGAATCTGCCAAAAGAGCTTATCTTAGGGCTGTAAAGTGAACCTTCTGAATATTTGCTTGCAGTAACAGATCAAGCCTTTGTGACCCTTGCTACTGATGATGTGTACTGTCAAGGTGCTCTGGTGCTCGGACAGTCACTGAGAAACCATATGACATCCAGGAAATTGACAGTTCTAATTACACCAGAGGTTTCAAGTGGGATGAGGTAAGTATTCATGCATTTTTTGAAATTTGACATTATGGAAGAATAAACAACAGCATGAAAGATTGCAATAGGCTTCCTGTGGATTTCACAACAATATTTTTAAAACTTCCCCCTTGGCTAGTGCTTTCTGAGGAGTCCCAAATAGCATCCCTGATGAGATCCTAAGCATAATAAGAATTCATTTGCAGGAGTAGAGTTTGTGTCTGGAAGTTGTCTAAAGCCTATAATTGAGAACATAAGCTGAAAATTTTGGAACTAAGGTTTTCGTGTCTTTCTTTTGAGCTGAAATAAAGCCACTACTGTTTTTTTCCCCAAGTGTTTCTCTTTTAGAAAGAGCAAGATAAATGATCTGTAACATCAGAACCCTTAAAAACCTAAGGGGCTCTATTTCAGATGAGTAATCTTAAAATATTGGTGTACAGCTATCATGATGAGAAATTATTTTCTTCATGCTTCTTTTTGTTTAAACCACTTTCCAATTTGGGTTGTGATTCTATAGGCACTACAGAATTGCATTTACAGCAATCTCATTAGGTCTGTTGAACTCAAGCCCTGTTATTTGGACTGTGTCACTTGTTAAAAGAAACATGCTATGCCATAGCTTCTTAAACTCTTAGTTCTGCTATAGCTTAGGCCGCTCCTGATTTCTGTATGCCATGTGAATGTATTTGCAAGCATCTGGAAGGAACATGTTTTCACGTTTTTGCTGTGACTGGAGGCACAAAAATCTGTTTATACTGACTTCTTAGAGTATGGATTTTGTTATGTCAGAACACTGTAACCTTCCTGAGGAAATACTGTATCCATTTGACACATGGATCAATACTAAGTCTTCAATTTTTTTCATCCTCATTCAATGGGAAGAAGAACCTTTATAATATATTTTTTTTAATCAAATATAGCATTTTTTTAATTACATAATTGAACTATCCTTCTAAAAATCTGTACCTACTCTTAGATCTTTCTCAGTTATCTCCTGCCCCTTGCAGATCAGTCAGGCCAAAGCTAATGTCTCTGAAATCTAGATTTCAAACAGCACAGGCTTTTCTTGTTCTGTGTTTGTTTGACATCCAGGACTTTGTAGTTAATAATGTAATGAAAATAAATAACCTGTTTAAAAGACTTTCTTTCCTTTCTTGTAGGAAAATTACCTACTTTGGTGTTACCTGTAAAATTTCTATGAAAGACATGCATAGAAAAAAGATGTCTTCCTAAAAGTCTCACTTAAGATGATTTGTAGTAATAAGCAAGTATATATTGCCTGTTTGAAAAGGTGCAGTTTTGAAGCTGTGTTTAGTTGGGTGTAATAGGTGCAAATGTGCTGGCATTGTGTACAATGCAGAGAGAACAAAGTATGGTGCTCTTCTTTAGAACCAGTTGCACAGGATGAAAGCAGCTTTATTTTCTTTTGGTGTTTCTATAGGAGATCAAGTGACTAAAATGAAGATTGTTTTCTCCTTCATACCGTTGCTTTTGAGGTGTGCTGGCCTCCACAGTGGAATAGGCAATGGTTTGTGGCCTTACCGATAGCTGTCACTTCAGCAGACTGTTTGCAAGGACTTTTCACTTCCGACTTCTTATTCTAACAGATCAATTTAGCCTTGGTTATTGTCATAATTAATAAAGTGCTTTGTGTCACTGTTTTCATGCCTGAAGTGAACTCTGATAAACTTGTCTAAGTTCCCTTCTTTCTCTCCATTGCTCTTTCTGGTAGATCAGTCCTCCACAGTATATTTGATGAAGTAATCAAGGTGGATGTGCTTGACAGTGCTGACTCAGTCCATTTGGCTCTGATGCAGAGGCCAGAACTGGGTGTAACCTTTACTAAGCTTCATTGTTGGACTCTTACTCATTATAGCAAATGTGTCTTCATGGATGCAGACACTTTGGTGAGTAGAGTGGGAGCCATGGAAACATTTGTGTCTGTCTCTTTTGAGTGTGGGATACTTCCTTGTCAGACAGCCTATTGGCCTGTGAAGTGGGAAGATTTGCTGGCAGTCACAAGGTTGCAGGAGCTCCAGCTGGCCTCTTTTAGCAGTGCTCACAGTTTTGATGGCTGCATAAAAATAAACTCAGTTCTGAGAGTCACAACTCACTCAGAGATCACAAACTTAGTCCATGCACAAGGGCTTCTGACAGATGTTTAAAATAGATCCCTCTCATACACTTTTGTTTTGAATTATTCTTATTAGGAAGGCAGGCTGGCTTTAAAATGGGGGAAAAAATCCCAGAAACATTAATTACCTTTTTAAAAAGAGGTATAAAGATAAAAAATGGCCATAGTTTTGGCAAGGAAATTCATGTCAGCCTTCTCTTGTGGCTCTCTCGAAAAACTGGCATGCATTTTAGTGTAGTAGTATTGTATTTGAATTTGAAACCAGATTAAGTTATTCTTCTTGAGAGGGAAGGCTTATGATTTCCTGATTTCCATAAAGTTAAAGAAAGAAGGCAAACTTTTGTCTTTGTTTTAAATTCAATTAAGTAATCTTTGTCCTAAAAAAAATTTCTTCTCCTGCTTTTCACAACAGCTTAATTGTCAGTGGGATCCTGACTTTCAGTGACTGCATAGTTGTCTTTCCTCCAACTTTAAAAGTGATCTGCACCTTAACCTGATTGATTTTCCCACTTCCATGTGAAGCTTAAAAAACAAAGAAATGCTAACCTCTGAATTTAACTTACAATAAAAAACTGGTAGCAAGAGACAGTTTTTTACTACTCCTTTATTCAGTCTGTCACTAACTCAAATAATTTAGATTCCCAGTTTTCATTCAGCTCTGTTACAGTTACTGAGAATAATGAACTATAAAAGGTGAGCTAAGAAAGAAGGAAATTATGTTTTCATGGTGAGTTATAATATTTAAAGGACGTTCTAGATGGTGTCCGAAATTCATGAAATAGTATCGCAGGCTTCATGCTTTTATCAGAGAAGTGATGGAGAGCCACACTCAATCTTGTATTAAAAATAGAGGTTCTGACGCCTTGCATATTTTACATTGTCACTGCTTTTATGCCCTGCAAGCCATATATTGCTAGGCCAAACTAGTGATTTACTCCATTGGTGCTAATTTAGCAACTCATGTTCTAGACAAGCATTTCCTTTAACATTTTTTCTCTTTTCCTGCTCTCTCTAAGGTACTTTGCAATGTTGATGAATTGTTTGATCGAGAAGAGTTTTCAGCAGCTCCTGATTCTGGCTGGCCTGACTGCTTTAATAGTGGAGTATTTGTGTTCCGGCCCTCTTTGAAAACTTATGACCTATTGCTCCGTTTTGCTACCGAACATGGCAGCTTTGATGGTAAGGGCAAAGCATAAGGAGTGAAGTGCAAGACATAGTTTACATGCTATGAGGCAGAATAGAGGGAGGCAGGAGTTCTCTGGGATTTGTGTAATACTGCCCCACAAGAATTAAACATGCAGAACTTTGCCTCTTACACTGTTTTTAAGACCCGTTGGCTTACTGTGGACAGTGCTTCCCAGAAAAGGGCAATGAAGGGACATTGGACCTGAATCTTGCTCAGTAAGTTTTAATTTTGCTGTCTGGCTTAGGAGAGAGAAATACAGCTGATCTTCAGTCCTGTGTTCTGAGGGAGACCAAACCTTACTCCTTTCTTCATATATTACAATAGGACTTCATTTACACTGAACTTGCATCGGAGTGAATCAGGTATTATTCATTTGTACCTGCTCACATGGCCATGTTTTCAAGTCTGAGTTGCAGTCCCATGAACATACCAGTCTCACTCCCATCCTTGGATGTGAAATTTTGATGTAAATTTGAATGTACACATAATTATGGTAATACTGTTTTATTTATTCTTTAGGAGGTGATCAAGGCTTGTTGAATAGCTTCTTCAGCAACTGGGCAACAGCAGATATTGGCAAACACTTACCTTTCCTTTATAACTTAAGCAGCAGTGCTGTATACACCTATGCTCCTGCTTTCAATCAGTAAGTAGTAACACTTATGACTGACAGTAAACCTCTGTAGTTTGTTAACAAACTTCCTTTTGTAAGAGAGAGTAATAATGGCATGTTCTGTTGATTATAAATTACAGTAGTCGCAAATATCTTGCATAAAAGCCATGCATTAGAAGCTTAAATGCAATATGAATATCTTCCATCTGGACACAGAGAGAGTCACAGAGTTGTCTACACTGTCTCATGTTCTTTCAGAGAAGCTTCTTTCATGTTTGAAAAGCTGTAATTATTTTGGCATTAGGTCGTGACTGCTTTTAAACTTTTTGCTTTCTTTTTAAGCAAATTCTATTCGAAAGAATTGGAGTTGCTTAAATATTTTGAACCTTTCTTAGGTTCTTTTGTGAGATGAAATTTGTCCTACTAATTATATGACTTCAGACAATGCAGTTTTGAAACTTCTGGTAAAAGGAAAGTTGGAGAGGTTGTTACTAATTTCTGTTCCAGGTGCACAATACACTCTTACTGAAATGTGAACTTAGGTCAATGTATTTAATAGTAATTTTTAGTATGGTATCAGCAATAACCAATTATGTTGATTTACTATTTGGTATTTATTTAATATTTGGTATTTATTTTTTTGTGAACAGAGCATGCAGGAGGAGTAAAGAAATGGTACTGCATGATGTCTGTCAGTTTCCTTCATAAGATTTTCTAGTAGAATGAGCAGCTGGAAGCAAATGGAAATGCAACATTTTCTTTTGTGTATTTTAAATGAGATGATTTAAACTAATTAGATAGAAAAAAGTATTAAAATATATACTCATCTTGAATGTGTTACTGGTGCAAAATGTCAAATTACCTCATCTGTGAGAGTAAGCAGAGAGTCTGTCTAGACTAAAAAAATTATTTAATGTATAGACTTGTATGTTTGATCTCTGCAGTTTTGGTAGAGATGCCAAAGTTGTTCATTTCTTGGGAGCGACAAAGCCCTGGAACTACAAATACAACCTTCAGACAAAGAGAGTTACGCAGGATGGCACGACCTCTGGATCTTTTCATCAACTGTCATTTCTTGCCCTCTGGTGGAATATATACAGTGGAAGTATATTGCCATTGTTAGAAAAATGTCAAAAGATGGAAGAATCAGAATCTGAAAAATGCAAGGTAACTGATAGAGTTGGTGGAATATGTTGAAATCAAAACCAAAAATTCTGAAAATTTTATGTTTGCTAGGGCTAAAAAATTACATGATGTGGTAGGCTGACTCTGGCTGGACCCCGGGTACCCACCAAAGCCACTCTGTTGCTCCCCTCCTGAGCTGGACAGGGGAGAGAAAATATAATGAAAGGCTTATGGGTCTGGATAAGGAGAGGGAAAGATCACTCACCAGGTACTGTGACAGGTGAAACAGGCTCGACTTGGGGAAATTAATAAAATCCAAAACTTAGAACACCTTTGCCCCTTCCCTCACTTCTTGCTGGGCTAAACTTAACTCCCCTTTTTCTCTACCTCTTTTCCACAGTGGCACATGGGGACAGGGAATGGGTGCTGTGGTCAGTTTATCATGTGTTGTTTCTGTTGCTCCTTCCTCTTCATGGAGGGGACTCCTCATGCTCTTCCTCTGCTCCTGTGAGGGTTCCCTCCCACAGAAGATAGTGCTCTGTGGACTTTTCCAACATGAGTCCTTCCCATGGGCTGTGGTTCTTCATAAACTGCTCCAGCACAGGCTTCCCTTCCATGGCATGCAGGTCTTCAGGAACAGACTGCTCCAGCATGGGTCCCCATGCGGTTGCAACCTTCTTCAGGCATCCACCTCCTGTTGTGTGGGGCCCTCCATGGGCTGCAGGTGGATCCCTGCTCCAGTGTGGACCTCCATAGGCTACAGAAGGACAGACTGCATCAGCATGGTCTTTACCTTGGGTGGTGGGGGTATCTCTGCTTCAGCACCTGGAGGACCTCCTCCCATTCCTTCTTCACTGACCTTGGTTTTTGCAGGGTTGTTGTTCTCACATATTCTCACTCCTCTGTCTACAGTTGTCCAGTTGCACTGCAACTTTTCTTCCTTGCTAAATCTTTTATCCCAAAGGTGCTACCAATATTGCTGATGGGCTTGGCCTTGGCCAGTGGCAGGTTCATCTTGGAGCCAGATGGCATTGGCTCTATTAAACATGGGTGGAGCTTCTATCAGCTTTTCACAGAAGTGACTCCTGTAGCCCCCTGCTACCCAAACCTTGCCATGTAATCCCAATATATGGGGGAAAAAGTTATTATCTGTTGATTGGTAGTAGCACTGATTGCTTGTAGA
>VYZS01046448.1:48464-74784 GCA_013400695.1 Neodrepanis coruscans
CTTTTGTGGCTTTTCCTTTCGTTCCCGCGGAGGCCAGTGACCTGGAGGTTACCTTGCAGCTATTCCCCAGGGGCCGAAGACCACATCTTCCCCTTTTTCAGCGCTAAATCTCTCC
Source organism: Neodrepanis coruscans (assembly GCA_013400695.1). Classification (NCBI taxonomy): domain Eukaryota; kingdom Metazoa; phylum Chordata; class Aves; order Passeriformes; family Philepittidae; genus Neodrepanis; species Neodrepanis coruscans. The sequence goes on from VYZS01046448.1 coordinate 48,580, forward strand.
TTGGGCTAAGGGAGGGGGTGCGCGGCTTTTATAATTTTCTTGAGTTGTTTCCTCAGTCAAAACCGGGCAGAGGCTCATGGCTAAGGGGATCTTGAGACCACGTGCTCCCTTCTAACTACCCCGGAGTCTCTCAGCTGGGCCCAGAGAGGGAGAGAGAGACAAGCACTATCTCCAGAGCGTCCTCACCTCAAACGCGGGCCCTGGAAAAATTTAATTTGTTTGTCTGTTTTGCACTTCATTTGTCGGGTTTTGGTGTTTGCGCAAAATAAACTGTGATATTTGTGTGTTTTTCTTCATTTTGGGGTGTGTTTGTGACTTCTCTCAGAGTCTCTGGTCCAAAATCACTGAATTTGTGGTAAAACCACCACACTATGACCTATTGCTGTGTGGCATACTCTGTATATAAAGAGGACAGCTTGTGTTTAAAACATTTTTTCTTGTGGCATGTGCTTGAGTTATTCATAGCCTGACTTAGAGTGTAATTTTATTTGCCATACAACAATTTTATTGGGTGCTCTTCTTGTATAAACAGGAGATAGTGTGGGTTTGCCACAAGGAAAATTCTTGAAAATTTTAGACATGTGGGTTAATGCACTTTCCTAGTTTACAGGAAAAGATCGTTGTTCTAGAAATACAACTTTTTTTACTGCCTGCTGTCTTGTGAGGACTTCTCCAACTGAGTTATTCTTTGTAAATAAGAAGTTTTCTTTGTCTCTGTAGTTCATTCAACTCACAACAATTGTTTTTCTGAAGCTGATATCAAGAAAAAACACTTTGTTGTTTGGTTTGGGTTTTTTTTTTCTTGATTTTTCTGCCAATAAATGGGAGGGTTGGTAGCAGGTGGCTAAATATGTTTATGTGCTACTGTTGTTCAACAGCAACAAGCCTGCAACATGCCTGTTTATTCCATAATGGATCTGATTCTGTTGCTTTCCCAATCTAAACTGTTTTGATTCCTATGACTTTGAAAATAACACAAGATGGGCCTATTTTTTTAATTCACATATCATTAATTCAAATCTTATGTTTCAGCCCCCTCATAATATTCCAATAATATTGGAATTTTATTCCTGTGGGTTTATTTTATTTTATCTAATCAGCCTTTCAAATGAGATTAAATGTATATTAGTAAATTCTTAAATAGCCTGCAAAAATACATGTCAATTATTGGTCATTGAAGTAGACTGCATTGTCAGTGTATTGGTTGCAAAATGTTTCAGCTGAAATTCTAAACCTACCTAAACTTACCATCCCTAAATTGGCTGGATCATAAATAACAGTTCCTTTTGTGCTGACAGTTAAAAGGGTGACACTCAAATTATATTTTGCATCTTGGTATAAACTTTCATAATAACATTGAAACATAATTATATCAAAAACTGACAATGATATACAAGAGTAAGGGGGAAAAATACAGTTGCAAGATTTTTTTCCTAAATTTTACTTTGACTGTTGTTAGAGCCCTTTCAAATTCAACAAACTGGAGGAATAAAAAATTCGATTTCCAAGATAGTCAGCCTCTGACTGGTGGTTATTTTAGTACTTTTCAGAATGACATGATGTTAACTGCCTTGGAAAAGTGTTTGTCCCATGTTATGGCACTATATAGTGTTCTGAACAATGATAAATACACAGACCAGATTCTTTGTTTTATTTTAGAGCAATAAGATTTTCAAAGTCTTCTCAAAGTATTAAATATTTGGAACAGAATTGAGTGCACGTGGTAGGTAGAGATTATAGCCAAATGGCAGAGGAGAAGCCAGGGTTGCTTGGATCCTGTAATAACCTCTTTTATTTCAATATAGCAAGTTGGGAATATTTTTTTAAGTATTTTTTCCTGTTTTCAAGAAATCTTACTAATGCAGAAGTATGGTAATTCAAAAAGAAATTAGATTTTGAATAAATCTGATTTTTTTTATGGACTTGATTAGATGTAACATTGGAATCAAAACATTCTAGAAAAATTTTCTAGTACTTTTTTGAGTTCTTTTCTATATGTACATCTCAAATAGAGTCATCGGAAATTTCGAGCTGGACAAACGTTGAGCTTAAATTAGTTTTCTCAGTTTATTTGTTAATCAATTATTTTGCATCCTTAAATGATGGGATCTTGTGATCCATGTGCTGGCATTTCCTTGAGTCCCAGCAGAGAGCAAAGCAGTATGTCTAATATTTAAACATGGTGAGGTTTCTTAGAAGCTTATTTTCTCACTCTATGAAACTTGACAATTACTCTGTTGAGTCAGTCTAATGCAACAATTCCAAGTGTCATTTAATAATGATCAAACAGTTCATTCATATAATATGAATGTCAAACATTTACACAGCACAACCACAGCTCTTTCAGTAAAACAAACTTAATTTGTTACAGAGTAATACTTTCCTTCCTACAAAGGGAGAAACCATGAGAAAAGAAGGGAGTAAGCATATAATTTAGACTTTATTCTTACTATATTTTTAAAAGATCCTTATAAATTATTTTTTGAAGCAGACCTAAGGAAGCAACTTAAGAATTTCTTCCACTGTTATTCAAGCACTTTTTATAACAGCTTTTTTGTCTTTTAATGCATTTTATTGAAAGTGTACATGAGAATAGCTCAAGTGTGATGTTGAGTTCACCTGCTTTACAAGGAATTACATTTGCTGGGGGGCAAAATAATAGCTTGTGCAAATCTTATGCATTCTGGTTAGAGTTTATACAGACAGAGATCTGCAACGACTCCTGGCTAAGATCTACATTAAGCAGGTAAAATAATTAGCCTCCTCCCTGCTTACCACTGTCTCCTCAAAATTTGTATCTTTAAAGATACATTTAGCTTTAGACAGTGAAAGTAATTTAGGACTGAGAATAGTCTTCTCTCCTTTCCTCCATGTTTTTTGAAGTGGTGTACATCCTTTTGGCCAATTTTCCATTATTTTGTTCTCCTTGTTGCCTGCAGATCACCTTTGTGTGCACTGTCTGCCCTCTCCCTCTCTGTATGGGAAAAGCACGTTTTCCTTTGCCGGGTTGAGGTTTCTTAACAGTTGACAAAATCTGGTTACTCTATGCTGCCAGCCCTAATTCCTCCCCCTCCTGCCTGAAAGCCCCTCTGGCTTTCTACAGATGCCAGCCAAGATAAAATTATCTGTGTTTGGATGTCAGGAAGGCAACATGGATGTCTACGTGACTCCTTAGCATCTGACTCTGTATGGCAGTTTAGCAAATTTAAGAGGAATGAGGTGTTACACAAATGTTTAATGTTGACATTTATACAGGGTGATTTCTTCACACTGTATTTGGAAATGGAATTCAGGGCTTTGCTGATGTACTGGCCTTCATAGTCTGACTGTCTAGATCTATGTTTGTATCTGAGTGGATAAATGTTCTTGTCATGGCCTAGTGTGGGACTTGGCATGTTCTTCTGTATAAATCATAGAATATGCTGAGTTAGAAGGGACCTATCTGGATCATGGAGTCCAACTCCTGGCCCTGCATAGGGCATCCCAAGAATCACACCATGTGCATGAGCAATCCAAACAATTCCTGACCTCTCAGGCTTTTTGCTGTGCCCTCTTCCCTGGGGAACCTATTCCAGTATTCAACCACCTTCTGGGTGAAAAACTTCTTGATATCTTTTCTAGTGGAGTGGGTGAGTGGGGAAGGCAGTGAGGTGAGCTGAGAAAAAGCTTATCCTTGTGCTTGACAATGTAGATGGTACTGAACTGACTGGATAGACTCTGGAGAACAGCTTTTGGTTTTTTTCTTCACTGAGCAGTGAGATTTGTTCTCCATCTCTGAATCAGCCAAACCGGCTTTAAAATGCATTCTTTTATGCTCTTCTCTCGCTGCATGAATCCAGTGAAATGCAGCTGCTCTGGTTTCAACCCCTGTCAGATACAGAAAAAAGTCAAATCTGACAAATTCATAGCAATGCTGATGTGGATTTAAATGTTATCAAGCAGTGAGAACAAATNAGACTGCCCAAACCACACAGAGAACTCTGGGAATGTAGACTGAGATTATTAGAGAACTAGTGGACCTGCCCTCTCTTTTTCTTTGTGCGGGACACGAGCACATGGCAGCACAGAACCCCCTCCCCAACGCTGGTTACGGAGGAACTCCGGCGCGACCCACACTGCCCTGGCTTTTTTCCTGCCAACCCCTGACACCACCACTCACTGTCTCCAGCTGCTGAGGCCCCCATAGATGCCACGGCCAGCTGGGCTTGTTGCAGTTTTCTCCACCAAAGATCTGGGTTTGTGTGCTCCCATCTCTAAGCCTCCCGCCTTGTTCCCAGAGGTCCCCAGTCCCTCTCAGTCCCTGGGCTGAGTGCCGGGGGCCCATTTCCTCCGCGGGGGCTTCTCCCTGGGCTCGCCACCCCCCATTTTGCTTGCACGTGGTTCCTTCCCTCTCTGGATCCCGCCCCCACTGACACACAGCGCCCCTGCCGCTGGGAGGGAGTCACTGCACACCCTGTGCTCCCGAGCGCCCCCCACTGCCCGGAGGAGCCATTGCAGCCCCAGCACCACAGCACATTGTAACTGCCAGGGGGCGTAAGGGACAACTGTGTTCCCAAGGACATTGATTATTGTTTTGTGGGTTTCTTTTCTTTGGTTCACCACTTCAATAACAAATTCATATTGGTTTATTCATATCCACATCCATACACCCATCCATATTTATACCCACCCCATATATTCAATAAATTGCAGCCTTTTTTCTATACATCTCTTGTCTGTTGATAACACCTAATATTGTCCTAAACCAGGACACTCTGCAAGATGGCTACCTTTAAGGAAACAAGTCACCTTAAGTATCTGCTTTGCAGCTCTTACCATCCCTTGTTACTTTCAAAATCTGGGTGACCTTTAGCTTTGTGGTACAAGTGAATATACAGTATTCAGGAAGGCTTATTTTGAATCTGAGTTTCTTGACTGCAATCTATTTCTGAAGGAAAAAGATACAGGAACCTTCATTTAAAAATCATATTTGACACAAAAACTGCAAAAGCATGGTTAGGATTGTACATTGAGAGATGAATTTACTTAACCCAGGATCAGCAAGAGAGGATTATATTTTTTAATCCCCTCCCTTTCCCTAATGGCTGTACAGAATGCTGACACTTGTTTGGCTTGGAGAAGATGACCTGTACACAGACATGATTAGTGTGTAAGGTGAATATTTTTAACACTTTCTCCTGAAAACAAAGTGCTTTCTCACAAAGCAAAGAACATTTTTTAGGGGCAGTAATGGCACTTATGAAATCAGAGGCATGGTCACTCAAGTGGGACATGTAGCTTGTTAATTGGTCTCAAATTGCAAAATTTGGGACCTATCTTCTCAAGGCAGCTGGGTGATGATTTTCAATGCTCTCAAAAGTGAGAGGACTTAACTACATGTAAAATTCATGTCAGTAAGAATTGTTGTGGCTTAGCATTTCAGAATAGCTAGGTACTTGCTGCTGATCTCAAGGTGCTAATTTTAGTGATCTAATTTTTAAAACATACTTGTCAATTCAGTTTTTCCTGGGAGTTCTTGCATGATAGATTTTTTTCCATCTAAACGATCAACTTCTTTAAAGCTAATTGCACTTTGATTTTGGTATTAAACTATGCTATCTCCTTTGTTATTTTTTTCATGACACCAACAGAATGGGAATGTCCCACAGCATGGCTGCAGCCATGGTTTCCACATATTATTGTAAGAAGACAGCTGTTGAGGAACTGGAGTCAGTGTCTTGCGATGATCTTCCACAGCTTTTCCTATTTTCCTCATTACAGTCTCAAACAAAGGCTCAATATCAGCTGATAGAGGATTTGCCTCAGATGGATCTTGTGAGAGATTGAACAGCAGTGGAGGGTCATGATAGGTTACACCATCCCCAAAACATGGGCAAATTCCTCTTCTGAAACAGGCCCCAGAGCCTTCTGGTTGGAATACTGGAGTAGCGTAATGAGCTTTCCATATGGTGCCACCTGTCACAGAAGAAGCACATTTGAACAGCTTAATGGCATTAGGAGTTGGGGGGTGGGACAGTCCTGGAAGTTCAGTTCTTGTTTAAGTGATCTGCTCTGTAATTCCTAGGGCAAGCTTATGTCATGGTTGTCACACATGGGGGAGGGGTCTTGTGGAACCTGGCAGGGATTCAGATGTTTTTTCTGGCTTATGTGTACACTTTGGCTCTGGGTACCTGCAGAGCCCTATACAGTATTTGGATGGTTAGCCTAATATTTTGGACACAGATAGAGTCTACCACTGTCTTGTGTCCCTTTAAAACATTATGTGCCTCTTGTGGGATGTGAGAAATGGAGAATGCAGTCCCCAGTTTCTAGGTGTAAGTACTGGTAGGTGGTTCTTCTGTTTCTACATGTGGAAAGAAATTCATCACAATTCATTGCCGTGCTCAGCACACTTTCAAATGGGGTTGAAATTGCAGGCCATGAAAACAGTAAAATCTGTAATCTGTTTTCTAAGTTAATATGATGAAGGAAACCAGTTTGCAGCTTTAGAGCTTGCAGATCATCATGCTCTTGTCCTGACCACAGGATAAGCACAGGACTGTAACTTGTAATGAAAAAATGGCAAATAACTAGGACTAAACCTGAATGCAGTTCATCAGGACAGTTTACTCCCTCCTCCTTTTTCCCCTGTTCCTCACCCCCTATGTAGAATACTGAACTCAGAGGTAAGGACTGCGCAGCAAGAAGACAGCAATTAGGCAATTTTCAGACATACTGTCTGAAAAAAAGGAGACAGGAGAGAGAAGAAGAAAGGGGGCATTCACCACTTGGAACCACTAAGCACAAGTAGCTAACAACTGCATTGTCCCTGCATTGTTTTTGGTTCAATAGAATCAGCTGAACTTTCCTTCCTTTCTTCTCATGTCCCCAGAGTTTTCTTTATGGCTGGAGCCTGCAGATTTATTTCTTGGTCACTGTCTTGTCACTACTACTAGAACACTATTTTGTTAATAAATTAAATTCTAAGACTTCTGAAAAGGTAAAGGGAAACAAATAACAGATATTAAGACTCAGGTAATATTTTACCTTAAAATACCCAGTTGCTGGCTGGCTGTGTATCTATTTATTTTCACCCCATGGTTTTCATGTCCTGCTGAGCTATGCCTCTGTACTTCTATAGAGGGATGATGTGTCGATGGTTCTGAAATGTTTTGGGATAATAAATCTGTAACATTTCTAAATGTTATATATCTCCATTTCTGAAATTGTGAAAGGATGAAGAAGGTGGATTTCTTAAAGAAAATGGGCTTACTTTCTGATGTCTTACTAAGGACAAACAGACACTTCTTAGATCTGTTTGAGTGTGTGCTTTGCTGCTGATTGGGTGTGCTGCATATCCTTCAGCTTATCCCTGTCTTGTACATAAAAAACCATTTGTCTTGTGACAAAAATGCAAGTGTGATATCGGCGTTCCAAGAGCATAGGATTCGGGTTTGTTGGTCAGGTAGCACAGATATTTGCTATAAGGGGTTAATTAAGCAGTCTCTGGGACATACATTTTTTTTTTCTGACTATCTGGCTCTATTTGGAGTCCTGCTGTGATATTGGTGAAATAACCATTTATTAGATAAATATGAGATGGACAGGCTTAACTAGCTGTACATAGGAATTTTTGTGATTGGTGTTCAGAAAAAAGCAAACTAAGTAGTCATTCTTTTCCATAAATAAGTGGGCTGAATTCCTTATACATCGTCTGAAAATTTCGAGTAGCGAGTGTGAAGTGCCTAGGGTGAATTGTTCTTATTCTGCTAAATTTAAACATTCACTTTTCACAGCTGCTGGAGTTGCAGCCTGAGAGACAGCCAGGTCCTTGTTAGTTCACTTTAAAGGATACAGTGAGGTGAGGCTGATTGTAATTAACCTGTGTTGGTGAGCTGAGTAGACAATTGGGTTACAGAAAGATAGAAGAAAAAAAAAAAGGTGGTAGAAATCAGTGCTGATAAAAGCAGTGGGGGTTGTATTCATCTCCAAGAGGCAAACAGGGCTGTGCAATTTTCTGCTGAATAGCTCTGACAGACTCTGAAGGGTGTATGTGAATTTTAGGGCAATGTGTTAATTTAATATGTCCAAGGAAAAGGAAACCTGCTGCTTCAATACAAACATCTCTCAAACTGATCTGGTAACAATCAATCAGTTTAACGAGCAGAAATAAATGGACTGTCACTAATAAGACTTATTGGGTGGGGATAAAGGACAGGACTCTTTTACATATGAACAAAGGATCCTTCTGGCTTCAGTGAAGTTCTTGAAGGATGAGTCCTGCCAGGGTGACATCAAGATACTATGGCTTCCTATCTAGGCTGACCAATAGACAGATGTAAACAGACAATAAATACATAATATGAGTGTGATATACTTGTAAATGAGCTAAAACAGACTCTAAAGAGTCTGTCAGCCCAGTCAGAAGAAACAGCAGTTGGAGCAAAGAATCAAAATTTTTGTCTTGATTAAAAGCTGAGCTACATATTTTATTAGCTAATATTTCATATACAGAACATTGCATTGTTTTCAGGCCCCTTGCCATGAACAGTTGAGGTTCAATGTTAAAAATTGTAGAAAGGCATGCATAGGGAATCCACCTAGGCATGTGGCTTCATAGGAACATGAAATGCCTCAAAATACACCTCACATCTGCATGTTGTATGCATAGCTACTTATGTAGAACCTACATAGCTTAGAAGAACAAGTCATGAAAGCTAGGTGAGAAGAATAGCAGTCCTATAACCTGAAAAGCAATTCTTCAAATGCACTGCTTGATTGAAGTATGTATTTAGCCTTTTACTAGAGAAGTGTGGCATGAGATTTCTGCAGGAATTTTCTCCAGGAGACTGGCAGTCAGACACAGCTTTCTCTGCCCAGAAACTTTCTGTTTCCAGAAAAAAAAAGTGCATTACAAAGAAACAGAGACCTATAAGAATGGTGATGGATTTGGAGACATAGGTAATTGGAGTTTCTGACTTCTGATCTAGGTAATGTAAACAGGTGACTGTGCAGGGGGTTAGGTTGTAGAATCATAGAATTGTTTAGGTTGGAAAAGATTCTTAAGATCGTTGCATCCAGAACTGAAAAGTCGAACGCTAACCCATGTTTGCAAGTGCAACACCTAGATGTCTTTTAAATACCTCCAGGGATGGTGACACAATCTCTTCCCTGGGAAGCCTGTTCCAACGCTTCATAACCCTTTTCATAAAGAAATTTTTTCTAATATCCAATATAAACCATCCAGAAGCAACCTGAGGCCACTCGCTTTTGTCTGCTAACGTTGCTTTGCAGAGGAGACCGGTGTGACGAAGCCTGGACCTAGTGGTAGTTTTGGTCTGGGGCCAACTTGCGACAGGTCCATGCCAGGTGAACTGATCTCTTGCATTTCTAACTGCCTGGCCGGCCATGTCCTGGGTGCATGGGGAGAGCAGTTCAGCCCTGAGGTTTCTGCCGGGAGCAGGCGGTCGCGGGCTCCCTGGGGCATGGGCCATCTGCTGACTTCTGGCCAGGAGACAGGGTGCGTTGTTCGGGAGGGCATCAGCAGTGACCGTGCTTTGGGAATGAAGCCACCGCGCGGGAAGCTGGTCGTGCTCCCTCTGCCCTCCCACAGCTACGGATGGTTTTTAATACGAGGCACCTCGAGATGTGAAAATGAAACGCGAACCAGCTGAACGCGCAGAAGGGCCGGGGAGATTTGGTTTTATTTTATTTCGTTTTCCTTTGTTTCAGCGCTCAGCCCCCGCTGAGGCGCTCGCCGCCCTTTCACAAGGCGCTCGGCGGGGCCGCGCTGCCCCCTGGCGGCGCTCTGAGCCCTGCGGCCGCTCCCCGACACGCAGAGAACCCCGAACCAAGAGTGATTGCTTGCAATGCAAGGCTATGGGCTTGGCTGCACTAATCATAGATTCATAGAATCGTTTGGATTGGAAGGGATCTTAAAAACCCTAAAGATCACCTAGTTCCAACTCCCCAACTTTTCACATGACCAGGTTGTTCAGAGCTGGGTCCAGCCTGAATACATTCAGGGATGGGGCAGCCACAACTTCTCTGGGTAACCTGTTCCAGTGCCTAACTACCCTCACAGCAAAGATCTTCTTCCAAATATCTAATCTGAACCTACTCTCTTTTAGTTTGATTTAACATTGATTTATAATTGCTGCAGAGGCCTGATCACCACAGGAACAGCAAAGATGCAGAGTGGTGATTTATACATGCCATCAGAGATGATGTATTTAAATTGTGCCCAAACTCTTCAGGTAAGTAAGTAGTTGATACAGACAAAATGTTGGCCTTGAGCATTTTTATGTGTGTTACCCTCTCTGGGATCCCTCCGTTTCCCAGTCTTGGTGGTATCAGGCCACCCAAACCCCCAGCTCAGGGAACACAGCAGGAGAGAGTGAGCTCTGAGACCAGATCCATAAGCCTGTGGACTCCAGCTCTGCAGCAGTTCTGCCCTGTTACAGCAGCCCAAGCAGGGGCTTGTGAAGGCCTTACCACCCAGCTACAAAGCAGAAAATAGGCATTTACAGCATTCTTTTGTTTTACTTATCATTCCTTCCTTTCTTCTTTCCTTCCTTTTTTTTTTTTTTAAGATCCCTTTCCAATTCTTAGACAAAAATATTGTCCACATCTTCTCTCTAGGGAAAATAGAGAATGAGGAATCCCAAGAGGGAAACTAAAACAAACCAAGAAACAACAATGAATTTTCCTGGATTCTCTATTCCATGGAGGAACTGGATTTATGAAACACCCTCGTACTTAAATTTTTCTATTGTATAGCTCCTTGATAAGTATGCATTCTGAAGGCATTAGGTCCTCAAATACTATATGGCTTATGTAGCTTACACATTTTTTCCTTGATTTATCTTTAGGGATCAAATACCTAGAAATAAAATTCCACTGCAGCACCTGGTATCATATCCTCACATTTAGTCTTAAGTCCTTTTCCTCCATCTTTCCTGTTGGCTAAGCACAGTGACTTCCTGCCCAGGGACCATACTTTTGTCAAACCTGGTGTGACAATGAGGGCATTAACCTCAATGTTAAACTAGAAGAATGACTAAAAGATTGGTGTTCCAATTCTGGTATGTATTTATTCATGCCAAAAAGAAAGGCCACAAAGTTCTCAGCTATTATACTTCATGTGTTTTCCCCCTGGATCTAGGGGAATAGAGAAGTTAATTTTGAAATATTGACTTGAAGTACAAGTAAGTTTTGCAGTATTCAAGTGGTCACCAAGGAAATAGATTCCTAGCCTAGTACTGCCTATGCTTTACACTGTCATTGTATCAGAGAGTACCATAAAGGAATTGTAAATAGACATGAGAAAGGTCACCCAGTTAAGTTGACATAAGAAGGACTTCCTGCTGAGCTGCCTGAGGTTGTCTCACTTCATGGCCCTTTGAATAGCCAGCTCTTTCATCATCATACCAGCTGAATCCAATTGGCTGCTGTCAGTGGAATTGCTCCAGCCTTTTTAACTGTTATCTAACTGCAGTTTCATGAGAACTTTGGAAGTCTTCTCTCACTTCATGGGTAGGGAAAGCAAAACAAATATTAAAAGGGCTCATTCAAGTTTCTAAAAGATGGGGAGATCAGTAGGTATAGCCTACTGGATTGGCATCTGCATTTCTCCGGCTGTGCAGAATGAAAATCCTGAGGACAGTATCCCCATGAATTCTTTAGCTTACTGTCATGCTGTCACTTACTGTCACATCATCCAGTCAAAGAAGGTGCAATTAATCCCAACTAACTTTTAGTTATTTTATATCTGATATGGTGAGTCTCAGCAATCTTTAAAGTCATCTGAGAGAAACAGATGTGACCAATCTAGCACAGACATGCTAACCAGACAGAGGTGAATCACACCCTGTAAACATCTGTATCTCTTCAGTGACTGGAAAGCAAGCAGTTCAGATCCAGAGACTTGTGTTTGGTCCCACAAATGCCATCCTCCATTCCAAGCAGGAATAAGAACAAAGCTACTGGCTATTGGCCCCGTTCTTTTTCACACGGTAGTGAGAATGACATCAGCAAAGATTGGGTGCTTGTTGAAAGCTCAGGAAAGCACTACAGCTGCAGTCAGCTTGTCTAATGCCACAGCTGAAAAAAATGAAATAAATAAGAGAAGACTATTGAAAAGAAACAAACTACTACTTAAGATAAAGACCTTATATGCACAATTTCTTTCTTTTTTTTTTTTTTTTTTTTTTCTGATACAAAACACTTTTGCAGCAAAGAGGTACAAACAGTGCAACAAAATGGAGATTCTTGAAGCTATGCTTCCCAGGAAGCAAAAGCCTTCATTTCAGGCAAGGCAGAACAGCTAACAATGAGTCCATTGTTCACCTTACAAAAGAACTGAGAGTTTGAGACAACAAACTTACTCCAGATATATGTAGGTATATTTTCACGTGATACTCTACTGGAAACTAGAGGCCATTACATTGTCTCTGATCCACAGGAAGGACATGTTTATACTCACTGTCCTTCTGGTGCCACCGCACTGCATGGAGAAACACACCACAGTAGTGAAACATGAACTCGTGCGTGGAGTGCTGAACTGTCCCTTGCAGCAGAGGCAGCAAAGTGTGCCCATCGATTATCCTGATGGAGAGAACCAAAGTCAGCAGACTGCTTAAGAATTTTGGTGTACAGCTGGAGCATGAGCAGCATCCACTCTCTATGTATGCAGCATTAGAATTTCAAGTGTCATCTCTAAACCAAGGCACTTTTTAGCTAATGAGCCCTGAGATTTTTAATTGTGTAAATGGGTGGAGACCCGTGATTAGCAGTTACTAGCAGTTTTTGCAAATACAGCTAGTTTGCATGTTCTACCTGGGGAGATAAATCACCACTTCTAATTTTTCTGGAAGTAAATGTTAACCTAGGTTCACAGGTTTTAATTTTGCTACCTGAAATGGAAGTCACTGGAGACACTGACAGCTCTGTAAGCATCAGGCTTTGTGTCCTTTAGAGGAGGCTAACATAGATGCTACAAATTGTTTACTGTTGAGGAAGCTGCTTCTTCATTACTGGCAGAAAAATGCAGGTCATTTGCCATTTGCTCCACCTTCCCTACTTGTGAGTAAGTGGGCTTCCCTAGGCTTCCTAGTGCTCTAAAAGGACCAACCAACTTTGTAAAAGTCTGTGGACTTTTCATTTAAGAAAAAGTAATATTAAAGGGGGTAGCTTTGGTTGTGGGTTTTGTTTTGTTTTTTTGTTGCTTTTTTTTTACAGCCCTCCTAGAGTCCCAAATCAACTAAGTTGCCTTTTGATGATTGGAGAACTGAGTTAGCAAAATGACTTTTGATAAAACGTGCTGTTTTTCCCTTCGGGTTTTTCATACAAGCAAACAAGATAGGGAAGGCTATATAGAAAGAAAGTTAGAGAATTGCCTGGTTTAGAAACAAACAGAATTTAACCTGTGGCTGTTAGGATGCATGACTTAGTCAGTTTCTAGCTAAATCAAGAAAGCGAAGCAAATATGATTTATGAAGCCACCTCTGTACCTGTCCTGAGGCACTGCTCCTCCAGACAGATGAATTACTGTAGGATAGATGTCCATAAGGCTTGTAGGTTCATCAATAACTGTCCCTGCAGCCAACACTCCTGGCCATCTAACTATTCCTGGAACACGGATTCCTCCTTCCCATCCTCCCATTCCTTTTCCACCTGTTAGAGGAGAAGAAAAAAGTGTCAAAAAAAGATTAAAGAATAAAAGATAATTGACATTTATTGTGCATATAGAATAAGAAGTTTAAAATTTTTTAGAATATTCGTGTAACTTTAATGAAAATACACTAAATCCTGGAAACAGTAGAGTGACTACAGTGCAAATTCTGTTCTTCAAAAGTAAGTGTTATTAACCTCTCTATTTTACACTGCTTTCTTGGGTGGCACATAACAACCCACTACTAAGCAGCATTTTTAGCAGAAGAGGAACAATTCCATCCTCTGGTGCCTGAGAAGTCATTCTGACCCAGAGTTTAAACTGAAGTTCACATCTGAGAATACTCTCCACACTCCCTAATAGCATGTCCGAGGGAAAAAAATAATCTGTTAATAAATAAAGTCTGTTAGTTATTAAAAAGCAAAATCCGACTTGTCAATGGAATAGAAGTTGCAGCCTCACGTGGTGCCCGAGGAAGACAAATTAACACAGGGCAAGCTTAGTTGTCAGCTCATAATCAGAGACAGAAGGAGCACTACAAAATGAACTACAATTATGGAGGGCAGTGAGGGGAATTGGAAAAATGTTTGATTGCCTCCAGGACATTACGGTCCCAGGTGTTCTCTGAGGTCCGAAATGAAAGAGTGTAGAACTCATGCACAAAATAGGGGAGTTCTCTGCATTGACAAAGGCTTTTCATCTGTATTTCTGTTGAAATTGTCTTGAGGTAATACAAAAGTTCTTTCTGAACTTGGTTTCTCTTGCATTCCTCTGGTCTTCTCAATTATCCCCTCCATTCAGTCTCTCTTACAAGTCAAAATATTAATTTTTTTGAATGGTACTCAGGTACCAATACGATCTTTTCTCTGTTAGTCCTCCTAGGCAGAAATGACAAATCATGGTTGGAAAGCATTTTAGGAAAACTGGCAAACAAAGCTTGAAGATAGCTGATTAGATCAACTAATAAATAAGCAGCTGAATGTCCCTATACTAGCCCCAGCTTTGCTAAGTAATGCTGTACCTTGCTGTGAAGGAGGTGTGCTAATAGTTACAACTGAGAGGCAAGGTTCCCAGAGCTTGGATTTAAAAGTTGACAAGGTGTCATGATGGATTATAAACAGGGCAAGTCCAGCTGCTTGTGAAATAATCTTTGTGCTATGTAAAATAATAGTATCTGATGCTTTGTTATTCAGTAGTGGCTCTTCTCATTATTTGGATGTGTGGCTTATTTATCTTCTGTTCCCAACAGCAGAAACGAGTTTTGCAAATATTTATTAATTAAACTGTATTTTTAATCTTGCTAGTTAGTTTCACTTGGATGTCCCCTTCTGCTGTATGTGGACATAAATGGGAATGACTTTGTGTTATTGATATCTAAACTGATATTGTATCTCATTCTGCCTTCTCTCTAAGAAGACATGATTTCATCACTGTCCTCTCATACTGAAATCTCTAATCACATTTACCTTTCCTCTCTGGACTCTCCCATTACTGATATACTTGTGTTCAGCTAGTAGAAGTTAATTACTTAGATTAGAGTCTAAGATATTCAAGTGAGCCGGTTGGCTTTTTTTGCATCTGTTATTGGTATGGAAACTTCATATCAAGAACTAAAGGCTAATTTTGCATTTAGGACTTATCCTGGATGGATCTCAGCTGTATCAAACACTGCTTGTGTGACTCGTCAAGTAACTTATTACTAGATAATGCGCATTGTGACACTGAGCAAGGCCAAGGTGCACACGACTCTTCTTCCATAGAGAAATAAGTGATGGGTACAGTTTTCAGAATTCATTATACGGTAAGCCGCCAAGCTGCCCAAGCTGTAACAGTAGCTTTTCAAGGCTTAGCAGTTTGGAAGATCACATGGAAGAGATACCATAGATCTTCATTTCCATAGAGCTTTTGTCACTGTGTTTCAAGTCAGTCATAGAGAGTCTAGAAGAAACATTTATATGATGGATGAGAAACTTGAAAACTATAAAGAAAGCAGACAGCATGACATCTGTCATTGATGACACAATTAATCAGTAGAGAGTAACCTTCTGAAATTCCATTGATGACACAGATAATCAGTAGAGAGGAATATTTTGAAATTCAACAAAAGCAAATGCAGTGTCCTGCATCTAGGGAGGAATAACCCAAGGCATCCATACAGGCTGGGGATCAACCTGCTGGAAAGCAGCACTGCAGAGAAGGACCTGGGACTCTTAGTGGACACAAAGTTGTCCATGAGCCAGCAGTGTGCCCTTGGAGCCAAGGCAAATGCTATTCTGGGGTGCCTTAGATCATTGCCAGCAGGTTGAGGAAGGTAATCCTGCCCCTCAACTCAGTCCTAGTGAGGCCACACTTAGAGTGCTGTGTCCAGGTTGGCTCCTCAGTATAAGAGAGACATGAAGCTCCTGGTGTGTCCAGCAGAGGACAACAAATATAATTAGGGGCCTGGAGCATCTCACTTATGAAGAAAGCCTGAGGGAGCTGGATCTGTTCAGCCTTGAGAAGAGATGACTGAAAGAGGACATCATCAATGTTTATAAGTATCTGAAGGGAGGGTGTGAATGTTATGGGTTCATTTAAAGCCGTTTTTTCCCCCCAACCCCGGCGGCGGGGGTGGGGACAGGCGGGGATGGGGATGGTCGCCAGCACAACTGCATCCCCCGCCCCCACCCCCAGTGTGGGTGTGGCCCCTCCTAGGGGCAGCTGCCCCGGCTCTGTGCAGCTTGCCCGCGGGGGCGTGTGTGTGTGTGTTTGTGTGTGTGTGTGTGTGTGTGTGGTGCCCCCCGTCCCCCCAGCTGTTTTGCAGGCGTGGCTCCAAGGCCGCGGGTGCTGGGAGTTGCTGGCGTTGCTGGGCACTGCCGGCCCTGGCCCGGCCCGGCCCAGCGCTGCGGGGTGCCCTGCTGGCCCAGCGCTGCAGGGGGAGGACCCGGCTGGCCGGCGGCGGATCTCGCCGAGGCCAAGGGGGCAGTGGGTCCCCACCTCCCCTCCCCCCCCCTCCCAGGCACCCGCCCGCGGTTGCGGGCTGGGGCAGACGGCGCGGAGACTGCCCCGTGGCCGGCCAGGTTGGCATGGTCGGGGTGGCCCAGGGGAAGTGCCGGGACCCCCCAGGTGCCATGCGGGGCCATGGGGGGNTTTTCTGTGTGTGTGAAATAAACTGTGTTACTTGTGTGTTTTCTTTTTGGGTGTGTGTGGCTTCTCTCGGACATCTCTTGTCAGTACCACGCTTTTAGTGGTAAAACCACGACAGTGAAGATGATGGAGTCAGGCTCTTCGTGGTGGTGCTGAGCAATAGGACAAAAGGCAATGGGCAGAAATGGATGCATATGAAGTTCCACCTGAACACAGGGAAGAAATTCTTTACTGTGTGGGTGATCAAGCACTGGACTGCCAGAAAAGTTGTGATCTTTCTTATTGGAGACAGTCCAGAACTGTCTGGATGCAATCCTGTGCCATGTACTCTAGGATGACCTTGCTTTAGCAGAGAGGTTGGACCAGATGACCCACTCTGGTCCCTTCCAACCTGACCCATTCTGTTATCTGTCACTGTGAAAAATGGAAGGATGTTTCAAGTAAGAATTCAAACAGTGTGTCTGGATCTGCATCAGAGCAAGTTCAGACTGGACATTAGGAATGGGTTTTTTGATAAGAGGGTGGTTGGTCACTGGAATAGTCTCTGCAGGCAAGTGGTCATGGCACCAAGTCTGTCAGATGTCAAGGAGCATTTGGACAACAGTCTTAGTCATGTGGTTTAGTTTAAGGGAGTCCTGTGAAGTGCAGGGAGTTGTAATTGATGATCCTTATGAGTCCCTTCCATCTAGAAATACTCTATGATTCTGTGATACTATGAGATTTTCAAGTAGTACTTTGGGTTATGGGTGAGAGAGTATGCTTACAACATTTAAATACAACACAGAACCAGAAGGGAGGTTCAAGTGTACTGGAGTCTAAAGAAAGGAAGAATGAGGAGGAACAAAACAGCACTGAAATACATGATGAGCAGGAAATGAGTAATTTCTTCTCTGTAGACTAGCGAATAGAGCATGATCTGTTGCTTAAACTGCAGCAAGGAAATTTGAGGTAGGTACCTAGGAAAAAATCTCCAGTAGCATAGACAATGAAAAATGGATTATCTAGGGGATCATGGAAGGTCTTTAAGAAGGTTGCCAGGTTAGGCAACATAGCTTGTCAGGAGGAGCTTTGGTGAAAGTGATATGGACTGGAGGCTGAAAGATGAGTAGATGATGCCCTTAAATTGTTTCAGCTCTACAATCCAAGATTATAATCTCAGGACATAATTTATTAAATATAGTCTGTCTGAATGTATTTTAATTTATCATTTTTTTTAAGAGAAACTCTTATGCATATACACACTACCAATTTTTTACCTTTATAGATCCCATTCCATCCACCCAACTGAGAATTTCCTCTGTGAACCTCTAAGTATCCTCCATGATCAGATGCAAAATAAACAAATGTGGTATTCTTCAAGTTTTCTTTGTCAATAACATCCAGAAGCCTTCCTATAAACAAAGCAGAATATCATAATTACATCAGAAGATGGTCAGATTTTCTAGATCTTGACTCAAAGTTTAGTGAAGACTGAGTCTTTCCATTTACCTGAATGAGTTCTGTTATGATCTACCACATGACATGCAAAGAGACCTTGACAAATAAAAGTGATGGACAATTACAAGTAGTATGAAGTTTAACAAGGGTGACTGCTGGATTCTGCACTTGGCATGGGGCAACCCTGGTTGTGTGAATAGACCAGGGAATGAGATGCTGGAAAGCTGTGGTGCAGAAAAAGTCCTGGGGGTCCTGGTAGTAGAGAATTGAACATGAGTCAGCAATGCCCTGGCAGCCAGGAGGGCCAAAGGTGTCCTTGGGGGCATCAAGCAAAGCATCGCCAGCTGGTCGAGGGAGGAGATTGTCCCCCTCTGCTTTGCACTGGTGTGGCCTCACCTTGCATACTGTGGCAGTTTCAGGCACCGCAATGTGGGAAAGATATTATGCTACTAGAGAGTGTCCAAAGGAGGGCCACAAGGATGGCGAAGGGTTTGGAGGGAAAGCCATATGAGGAGTGGCTGAGGACATTTGGTCTGTTCAACTTGAAGAAGAAGAGACTGAAGGGAGACCTCATTGCGGTCTTCAACATCCTCACGAGGGAAAGCAGAGGGGTAAGTATCAATCTCTTCACTCCTGTGACCAGTGACAGCACCCGAGGAAATGGCAGGAAGCTGAATCAGGAGAGGTTTAGGTTAGATGTGAGAAAAAAGTTTTTCATGCAGAGCTTGGTTGAGCCCTGGAACAGGCTCCCCAGGGAAGTGGTCACAGCACTAAGCCTGACAGAGTTCAAGAAGCATTTGGACAATGCCCTCAGGCATGTGGTTTGATTCTTGGGGTGTCCTGCCCAGGGCCAGGAGTTGAACTTGGTGATCCTGATGGGTCCCTTCCAACTCCGGATAGTCTACAACTCTATGAAATAATAAGAGCCCAACAGAAAGCTGATGACTGTTTATAAAATTTGTTTGTGGTGTCTATAAAATTAAACAAAAAAAATAGAATGAATTAGAAAATAATTTAAACGAGTGATCTTTTTATTCCAACTACTCAGAATACTCAGTCAACTTCATTATATAGATTCTCTGAGTCAAGGATTGTCTTCACTGTGTAGTCTCATCCTGAGAAGCTTAAATAATAGTGCACATAATTAAAAAAAAAAAGATAAAGAACAAATCTTTGCAAAGAAAGTTTAACTTTTTATCTTAAGAAAAAAAGATGTATAGTTATGGTATGGCAATCTTGAAACTGACTGTATATTCAAGGCAAGTTCACTGATTTTTACATGTGCAAAAAGGGAGTTTGGTGATCACCTCTTTAAGGTTCTTTCCATGTTTGAGCAAAGAGTTTTCTTCAAGACCAACACTTACCCACCATCCAATCCATCTCCTCTACGTTATCTCCATACAGACCATGCCTGCTTCTTCCCTGAAACTTCTGTGTGGTAATGAGAGGGGTGTGAACATGTAAAAGGGAAACAAAGAGAAGGAATGGTCTATGCTTGTTTCTGAAATAAAAGAAAACAATGGTCATTTCTCTTCAAACTCTGACTCAACCCAATATATAACAGTGGTATTATTGTTACTATCTCAATAAATATTATTGTTGTGATCTACACAATTATATTTTTTTTTATTTTGGTATTTTTTTAAGGTTTTGGGAGACAAAACACTCCTCAAAACAGTAATAGGCTCTTTCTCTTTTATGTTCCAATTTAGACATGTGTAGGACATTAAGTAAACCACTAGGAGAGGTAATAGCTGAAAGACCAACACAGTCTCAGAGCCAAGGAGAATAGGACTCACTTGCCTAAACTTAAACATGGATGTATGTCACTAAGCAGCTGAAGCATCGTCATGGAAGAGGCAAATATAGCACTACACCCACAGTGAAACCGTGTTCCGTTCAACATCAGGCCAGGTAGGATATCCTAAGATTACCCATGCTCACAGTTTTACAGAAGGAATTTATTCTACCTTTGATTTTCTTTAGAAAACAAACACACAACTCCTACACCCTCATGGAAATTGTATAATCTTTTTCAAGGATATGCACAGACTTAACACATGAATACTTCTAAAGAGTTAGTGGTTTGTTCAGTTCCAACTGAGATTATTGATAATAAATGAAGGACACCTTTTGGGCAAAAAACCACCAGACACAAAACTAAACAAAACTCACTATCACTCTCCTCTTTGTAAAATGTTGACTTCATACTTTCTATGACAGTCCATTCACCAGTCTAAGATAATTTTTCTGTTCCTACTGGCAGAAGGCACAGTCCTTTGCCAGGAATCCTTTGTATCAGCTGAACAAAATGTAAACACCAAAAAAATCATCTTCCTTTTCCTAAAGAACTGACAAGTGAAGTTGTCATGGTTCAGGACTATCCAATTTAATGCTCCCACTAAGAAACTTTAAATCACACTGCTGCTTGCCTGCTCCCTGTCTTTCCTTCCCTGCTGCAGTGAGCGGGAGAAGAAAACTGGAAGCAAAAAAGTAAAGATCATGGGCTGAAATAAGAACGATTTACTGAAAACAGCAATAAGATAAGAAAACAAACAGTGACAGCAAAAACATTAATAACAAAAGTGTGCAAGAGAGAGGCAAGTGATTCACGTGCAAAATGCTCAGAATAGACTTTACCTCACTGCTTTCTCTGCCATGCTTATTCAACCAGGAGAGATCCCTTCTCCCAGAAGAGACTCTTACCCCCACCCTGGAAAGGATGTGAGGTAGTATAGAATAACCTCCGTGTCCTGGGCATGCCCCCTCCTGGATACTGCAACAATTAACCGTCTCCTGGCCGGAACCAGGACAGATGTACAAGAAAAAGGACAGCGGTTGGATGCTGAGAGGTATGAAGATGCTAGAAATCAACAAATTACTGGCCAGCATTAGAGCAGAGAGTTCAGCATGCCAGCTACCTAACCTAATAATAATCACATCATTATTAAAAAACCCTAACATGTGATAAAAATTTTTTTGATTACCTTTCAATGAATGTAACTGCCTCCTTCAGCATATTAGAAGTAGTTTTGTCTAGGTTCATAGGTTGTTCAGTGATATCATGGTTTCTCATCAGGATACAGTTCCAGTACTTGGTGAAACCATAGCTGGAGAACCAGGAGAGGAAATAAAGGAGACCACAGATGGCAAGACAGATGATTATTCTCCATTTTACTGGGAAAAAATTGGCAAGTTTTCCAATCACAAGAGTAAATACTGCAAGGATGATCATCTCTGTGTAAAACCAATATGTATCTTGCAAAGACTTGGCCAGTTCAGGGTCATCCGTGCCTCGACACTCATTCACAAGAGTAAAAGGCATCCCATAAAAATAGTCAAACCCATGATTTAAAGGATGATGGCAGTGATCATGACGGGTTTTGCAGTTCACACCCATATGCCACTTCCCTGAAAATATAAAATGAAGATCTTAAATCACAACATCACAACTCCTGGGTTTCTTTGCCTGTATCACTAAGAGGTTGGCTGAACCCTCAATTAAGGTACAGCCAAGGGAGGAGCTGGCATGGAATGGGGACAGACTCAGGATAATAATGCACTGGCAATTTATCGGCATAGAACAGCTGCTTCTCCTTGCTTATCTGGTTAAATTCCATGTAGGGCAATAGCCCAGCTCAGGCATTTCCCTGAATAAAAACAAATATGGTTGCAATAGTTGGTGCTTATTATTTTTCACATAATGATGTAGCCATGCATTAACAGGTAACCTGGTGGGGAGAAACTGGATAAACACTTGTGTCAAAAGAAAAAGCTAAGTGCAAAAATATAAACTATTTTTACACAAAATTTCAATCTGACCTTCACAGTCCAGTAATAAATTTCAGGAAGAAGTTGTATATATTGACTGTGTGGCCATACTAATTTTAAAATGAGTAGCATAGATAGGCCATTCCAGTTATACAGTACAATTGGACATATCAGAATATGTCATACACTGATAATGAACCTTAATGAAGTTGTATTACAGAGCACTGTAATTATCCTGACATTGAAGGACAGACAGTCTATAACTATGGGATTAGGGGTTATTACATAGACAAATAACTTCTGAGACTGCTGACCAGCCCTGCACTTGTGTATATGAATGTAGTTTACAGTATAAGCTATATCAGACTGCAGTGAGCAGTATGTGAAGTCAGTACAGAAGCAGACTCGCTTCAGTTTAGGAACTAAATGCCTCAACGTGCAGAGCTGAGCAGAGGTGTGAAAAGAACAGTAATTACAATTAAGCACAATTAATTACACTGTTCACTACATAAAAAAAAAGTTCAGAAGTCAGAGGTGCAAAACTTTAAAAATGAGAGGTGTTCAGGCAAAATTAGCAAAGAGTTAACAGGATTTTCTTTTTTTGGACATGTATTTTGATCCAAGACCCACTAAAGCCAATGAGATTCTTTCAGCTTTTTTTTTTTTTAAGAATTTCCTTTTACAGAAATTAAGGGACTATTAACATCATAACTGTGATAGTAAGTAGGATGCTTAAATAACAGAAAATCTAGCCACCTGATATCACAGAATGAGTAAGGTTGAAAGGGACCATGGTGAGTCACCTGGAACAACACCCCAACTCAAGCAGGGTTGTCCTGGCACATTGCACAGGATTACATCCAGACATTTCTTGAATATCTCCAGTGATATTCAGTGAGGGAAGCTCAACAACCTCTCTGAACAATCTGTTCCAATTTATGGTCACCTGCACAGTACAGAATTTATTTTTTATGTTCAGATGGAACTTCCTGTGCATCTGTTTCTGCCCACTGCCTCTTGTCCTATCGCTCGGCAACATCAAGAAGTGCCTGGCTCCATCCTCTTGGCACTGTCCCTTCAGATACTTATAGCCATTGATGAGGTCCTCTCAGTCTTTTTTTCTCAAGGCTGAACAGGCACAGCTCTCTCAGCCTTTCCTCATAACAGAAATGCTTCAGTCTCCTAATTATCTCCATTATTGATGAATAAGTCAAACAATACTGGCCCCCAAATAATACCTGGGGGATATCGCTAGTGACCCTGTGCTACTGAGTGCGACCTTCCAAGATCTGCTGTTCAGCCAGTTTTCAATCCACCTTACTGTCCGCTCATCCAGTCCATACATCCTGAATTTTCTTATGAGGATGTTGTAAGAGACAGTGTCAAGAACCCTGTTGAAGTTGGTATAATTTAGACCACTGTGCTGAAGTTGATACAATTAAAACCGCTAGTATCTTGGTACCAACCAGCAGACAGTATTTTTCTGCTTTAACAGATCAGTGAACATCTCTGTTGGTTCATCCTAAAACAATCTCAGCAAGAAAGATTATTTTCTTTGATTTTACATCCATTTGCTGTGTATCTATTCCATAAATCCTTATTTTGGATTTATGATATGCTCTACTGACACTGGGACTTTTGGATAGCATTTTAAAAACCCTGCTGATTTTGAAAGTTATACATACAAGAAAATCTATTTTAACTGATCCTAAAAAAAAAAGTATTTTTAAAATTTTAGAAGCAGCCTAATTTGAATAATGAGCAGGCAACAAATTGCTGTGTTGCTATGTCTCATACCTACAAGTGCTGTAGAATAACCTTGCTGGTACAGAATTCTGGCAAAAGTAGTCTCATTTGGTGGGAGCCCCCCAGAACACCCATTCCAAAAAAGAACCTGCCGTTGGGTGCTGGATGCCATGCCTAGAAAGGAATAATAGTTTTTAAAATAAACCAAGACAGATTTCAGACTTTCAGTCTGCTGAGATTATGCTTTCTAATGAATGGGATGGAGTTGCTTAAGCCTAGTGCTTTTTTTTATAAGCTGTGTAGTATGCCCTGGGATATTCTGACTGACCTCCAGAATTATGTCTCTTTCAAGTCCCGTGTTATTAGATGCTAGTCCAATGGAGATCCCTCAGCTACGCTGGAGTGTCTACAAATAGCAGGAAAATGCTTATGTTTGGATATTAGGCAACCTCTTACAATCAAATTCTATCAAAATATAATTTAAAAAAATAAGTTTTATATAGAACAAAAGGCTTACAGAGTCAGAAGTACATACTTCTGAAATGTACAACTCATAATTACACTTCTCCTTAAGTAAGTCAGAATCATATCAGAGGTGCTACCCTGATGATTTCTGCCATATGTGGTAGCGGAAGTTTTCTGTCGTTAGTTTATGTGGCTGAAGTAAATCTAGTTTAAAGCATAATTGTTGAGAACTATTTCACAGTCTGACGCATTTCACTGGGAAAAAGTTTGCCAGGACATAAAAAATATTACATTTAATATACACAGTTTTCTTCTCATTTTTCTACCTCTGAGTGCTTTATGCTGTTTGGATTTTCATCCATTTCTGTGTTGTCATTTAGCCACATTAAATATGCTGTATGTGAGGATTTTCCTATAGAAATCAATCCTTAGTCATCTCTATTTTTGCCCATCTCACTGAGATTCCGAATCCCAAGATTATCTAGTCTTTAAAGTGGTTTATTTAAGGGGATTTTTAATATCAACACTGACTAGACTAACTGCAGCAAACTATTAGAAAGAGGCCCAACCTGATCTGATAGGGTATCTGCCAGTCAAGAAAGCAGCTCTGCTTGGAGTGCAGACAGCAGCTGCAGCAATGTGATGAGTAAATCTTACTCCTTCCTTTGCCAGGCCATCAATATTAGGGGTCCTAAAGAGAAAAATTTTATCTCTGATAAAAGCATATTACACACAAGTTCATGGTATCCCTCTTCTCCTAGTTTTGTTGAGAATATCACCATCAAATTTATAAAAACTCTTTACCTACAACTCAGCTAGAAAAGCTCTTTGTTGCATATATCCTTAGAAATTAATTTTTCATGGATACATATATTTTTATTAATAGCAAAAAAAAATGGTGGAAAAAAGGTGTTTCAGGTCTATCCCATATCAAAAGCTCATGCAGCACAGGGAAGAAGAGTCTGTTAATAGATATAATACCACACAATATCCAAGGCTATAATAGGCTAGGGAAAAGACAGGATATGTCTGCAATCATCCTCTCATTCAATCAATATAGAGATTGATAACTGTACTAGAGATAAATACACATAAAGTAAGTTGTCATTTCATAAAAGATCTAATACAGTTGTTAAGTGATATCAGATTCTAAGTCCTTCATATTTCAATCCTGGAGTTGTTGAAATTTATATATTATATACGTGCATGAGAAGTACAGTGCACAGACACATTTACAAAATTCTAAGTCCAAGAAAGTTGCTCAAGCATCACTGTATAATTATGATTCTGGTAGAAATTACTTGTAATGGTTTGGGTTAAAACCACAGAGGAAGACAAAGAAAAAATAACTCTNGTGTGTGTGTCTGTCAGAGGGAATCCAGGCTGGTCATAATTGGGCAATTACCCCCATTTATTCCCCCATATATCTACCCTTTAATAAATTGCTGCCTTCCCTATCCGTCTCTTGTCCATTGATAAAACCTAATATCGTCCAAAACCAGGACATTACTATAAAACATTTATTTTGTACGTAGTTTGAAAAGAAGTGTGTCTAGATAAACTAATCAATTCATAATGAATTTTCTAATACTAAGTGTCACCAGTGCTTTTTTGCTGAACTTCACTGGCAAGTGATAATTTATTTCATACCTTATTGTATCATTGCCGTAGCAACCCACATCTCCAATACCAAGATCATCAGCCAGTATCAGTAAGAAATTAGGTTTTGAAGGATTTGATATAGAGCTTCTTGGAAACAAACATAAAATTAGCCAAATGTTTAAGTAGCTCCTAAAAGTAAAAGTAAAGAGGTAATATTACAAAAAATAATGTTAAGTTTTACAACAGACTTTAAACTATTATTCCTAAAGTTTTATGGGGAGTCAGTATGGATGCACACAGAAACCAAATAATGCCAGCAGATGGAGCTCCTGAATATTTAAAAACTTCCTGAGCCTTCTAATATCAGGTCTTAGATTATGATTATTTTCTTTTTATTTATTTATTAT
>VYZS01046461.1:0-11421 GCA_013400695.1 Neodrepanis coruscans
CCAGTTGTATCCTGGACTACATCAAAAGTAGTGTGACTTGCAAGTCAGGGGAGGTGATTCACCCTCTACTCTACTCTCAAGAAAGCCCACCTGGACTACTGTATCCAGCTCTGGGGCTCCCATTATAAAAAGTATGTGGGCCACAAAGATGATCAGAGCACTGGAGTATCTCTTCTATGATAATAGGCTGAGAGAGTTGAGGTTGCTCATCATAGAGCAGAGGAGGTTCTGGGGAGATCATATGATGCCTTCTAGTACCTAAAGGGGCTACAAGAAAGCTGAAGAGGGACTTTTTATAAGGGCATTTAGTGACATGAAAAGCCAGGGTGATGGCTTTAAACTGAAAGAGGGCAGGTTTAGATTAGATGTTGTAAGAAATTTTTTACTGTGAGTATGGTGGGGCATAGGAACAGGTTGCCCAGAGAAGTTTCGGTTTCCTCATCCCTGGAAGTGTTTAAGGCCAGGTTGAATGGGTCTTTGAGCAACCTGATCTCATGGGAGGTGTCCTTTCCCATGGCAGAGGGTGTTTGGAATGAGATGATATTTGAGATCCCTCCCACCCAAACTATTCTATGATTGTATGATACGCAGTTCACTAGTCATGGCCTCATTCTAGCAACCCTGCATGTCCCTCCAACCATCACATAGGTGTCTTGGTGAGTGAACACTAAAGCCTTTGCTTGACCATTTCCTTCAAAGAATATTAAACAATGGGAATATGCTGTGTGAAAAGGAAAAGAAATAGAATGAGGGAAAGAAAAGGGCCTTCCCTACTAAATATGAACCCTTACATTTCGGGGAACAATACAGCATATACTCTGTAGGGTGCATTATGAACCCCTTGTTTGCATGTGGGATTTATGATCAAGTTCTCTTGTAAGGATCCCTTCTCTTACAAGCAACAAACACTCTGAGTTACAGAAATCCTCTCATAACGCCCTTCTCAAAAGCCTTTGCTGCCATCTCATGGCATATTTAGAAAAAGCCAGCACAGCTCTGGTTTTGCAAAATGCCTCAGCTTCATCAGCCATTTACAGCCCCTTCCTTCCTAACACACCAACTGCCCCAGTGTCCTTCAGAAGCAGAGCCGGGAACACCACACAGTTGCTGCAAGGTGATTAAATACCTTCATTTTGCTCGTTAATATGTTAAGATTGTGGAGAGTACGACTGAACCCGAGGGCCCTAAGTAAATGTTCAAATAAAGAAAAAGAAGGTGCCTAGAATATAAGACAATGTTCTGTTCCCAACTACTTTCTTTCCATTTTCAAGCTCTAACCAAGCCCAGGTTAAAAAAAAAAAAGCCAATATATAAGCACATCAACATAAATAAGAAACAACTATGGTTAAACTATTAAACACTTTGAAAATCAAAATAAAGATCACTAATGGAAGAAAGGTACTCAAAACAGCTGTCAAATTGTATCTAGGATAGAAAAGAGTACAATACACTGTCCTTCCCTTGTTTGTGTGCTACTGAGATGTTCATTAGTGTATAATTAACATGGTTCTGCAAGGTTCTCACATATGCCAACTCCTAAGGATCTCAAAGCATTTTTCAGACCTTCTATTTTTGGACAGCAGGCATCGTGACATAGCACAGCATAGAGCCCAGATTTACATTCACATTGCAATATTTTACAGTCAATACCTCAGCCTAGAAGTTATGACTGAATTGCTGGTGAATTAAGAGGAGTTCTCTTTTGTATATATACACCTCACCGAAATCTTAGCCCTCATAAACAGTTCTGCAACAGAAGCTGGTTTTGAACAAATATTCATGGGAATTCACAGACCTCAATGTGACACTTAATCTAATACCTGCTGCCCATCTGCTGTATGGTACTGACCACAACTTCAGCATCTGAGTTCCTCCTGATAAAATCTTACTCATCTTTTTTCCAGACAAGAGGTTTCTGTTACTGGAAAACATTTTTTAAAAAATTCCTATTAAAAAAAGACATCTGTAGAGTTTCTGCACTCTGAATGCTTTATTTGAAGCTGAGACTTGCTATTCTGGCTGTTCCTTCAAAGCTCGCTGTATTTCAATAAAGGACATCAGTGGCTGCAAACCTTTTCATCAAAGAGGCATTAACTATTTAATTTTACAGTTGTGGCTTTTTTCCACAAGGAATACAGAAAATTCATTAGTAATCACACATGAGAGTGCATCCACCCACATGTTCCTCTCCTTTGGCGATTGTATAATTATACAATCATTTCTTATCAAAGAAACTTTTGCCTTTACCTTCTACACAATAATTGCCGTGTGCCCTTTATCTCTCATGAAGGGAGGGAAACGCTAAAAAACACATTTGTATCAAGGAATGCTCTGGTTTCCTTTCACCAGCAAGACACGGGGCATGTGCAGAGAGAAATGTTATTGTAATTCTGAAATCACAGGAAGTAAAACTCTAGGAAAAGAATATTCCAGTCGGCAAATGACAACCACGCGCTACGTGGCAGGGGAGAAGTTGGACCTTCAAGCTGTCGCTGTTCTCTCTAAATATATATCGCTCCTTCTCTTGCTTTCTTTAATTCCTGTTTGGCATTTTGTTATTAGTCCCCACACAGTAAACAACGGGCTGCAAATTCTGGCAAAATGAACTGCTGAAAGGATTATTCATCCCTCTGCGAGAGTGCTCTGTGAGATGAGAGCTACACGTTCTGCATTCTGTGACTAAGATACGGTCCCATGTGTTTTCCCTGTTCAATCAAGTGTGCAAAGAACTGTCACAATAGTCCTTGATGCCAAGGAAATAAAATTTAGGGTAGAATGCAAAACCTGAGTTGCATTTTAATGGCATCATGTTCGCACCTGTTTTTTCTCTACTCTTTGTTCATTTTATTAATTTTATTCTTTTTTAATCTTTATTGACAATTCATTAAAGCTTCATCATTCCTCTCAACAACAAAAGAAAAGCAAGTTGTTATTGTACCTGTCTAGATAATTGTTACTGAATTGTTGTCAAATTCTTAGAAGTGGCTATATATCTTTCATGTCAGACCACTGGGACTGATATACAGGCTTCTGCAGGGTTTGGTGGTTTGTGTTTTTTTTCCCCTTTGCATTTGGAAGAAGACGTAAAAAGAACAAATAAGTCAAAATGATAAATTATGACAGAAAAAACAAATCAAAATTTGAATTGCTTGATAATAGAGAAAGCATGGGGCTTGAGGGAAGATTAGAACAGCATCAGGAAAGAACAGAACTGAAAGTTATTTAAAAGTGATAGAAACCCTCTAGGATCTGCAACCCTACCATTGTTTCTGTTTGGAAAATCAGTTTTCAGAAGCTCCAATTAACCTTAATTGAATTCTGCCTTAGCAATGCCTAGAATTTTAATTGACTGGGAAGGTGATAATAAATCTCTGTTCAAAGTACAGCTTGGCCATTAGCAATCACAAGAAGGACCCAACAAAGTGTCACAGAGAAGAGCCTGCTTATTCTGCATGCAAGGCTGCCTCTAGACCATAAAATAAACATTTACTTCCCAGTAGAAAAAGCCTGTCCTGCAGGTAGTTATGTTCTCCAGAGCTGATGCCTGTGAATACCAACCAATGACTCCTACCACTAACATGTTCGTGTACATACTGTTGACAACATCCTTAAAGATTGTTTTTTCCATCTCTTGCTTGCCTTCCCCTTCTCTTACATTTGGTTTTAATAGTGGGTTTTAGCTTCTACTTTAATTACATTGACATCCTTGCTTCTCTGGTGCTGGCCTCCATTACTTACACGCTTACCTTTCACTTTGCTTGTTCCCTTTTATGTCAGAATACTTTCAATCTGATATTCAGCTGTTCTGGAGAACTTGTGTTTGCAAATAAAGCTCTCCAAGGTTGCTGCACTCATGTTATTGAAATACAATGCTTTCAAATGCCTAATTCCTTGTCAGAACCTGGCCAAATCTTGGATTTAGGCAGGAATGACCGACTAAAATCTGTGAATTAGGATGATTTTACTGACTCCATGACATTGCTAGTAGAGGAAGGAGGGCAGCTGAGTGACAGAGCTGTAAAACATATTATTAGAGGGAAATGAAGCTAGCAAGCAGCTGTACCGATCAAAGAGGGCAGCAAAAAGAAGAAACAAGATTGGGATAATATTAATGTGTTTTAATAGACTGTGACACAAAGGAAAATCAGGCATCAGAGCTGAAACCTTCTTCAAGATCAGAAGGGTGCAAAGAGGAGACAGGAGGAAGCTAAGTGACTCCACCTACGTCACCTAGAATGAATCTGTCCCATCACCCAGTTAGGACACAGGCAGAGCTCAGAGAGAAGTAGAACTGAAATGCCAACAATGTGGAGAAAGACAGTTTACAGACCAAAATACAAGGCAATGTCAGGACGAGCCCAAGGCTGAGCTCCTTCATGGTGTATATGTGGTACAGAGGCATCAAGACTCACACACATCTTGGGAAAATAAGAACTTCTACATCAACAAGTGAGCAAGAAACAGGAATAATTCTAAAGCTCTCTATCCTCTATCACCTTACCTTACAGTAGATGATTTTACCTTAAAGAACTGGGACTTTGTAAACTGGTGTCAATGATACCTCTACATATCTCACAAATGATGGCACTGCCATGGTACCAGAAAATGAAGGCAATGCTTATTTATTATTTAGTAAAATACAAATTTCCTAAAAATAATAAATTTAAGGCAAGGATTAATTTGTCCTGTGAGACCTCCCAGGTAAGTATTCAAGCTGAAATTAGACACAAGAGATCTCAGACAGCAGCACATGTTGGCCAGGGTCCACACCAGTTCTATAGTAGATAATGAACCTTGAAAATCCACATCAAGCCTTAATTTTCCCTTTCTTAAAAGAGGAAGGCTCAGTATGGTGATAAAATAGAAAGCTCCCTCTCTTCAAAAAATTGAATTTGGGAGAAGAGAATTTGGCTGCATGTAACAGCCTTGTATACTGTGGTTGGAAGCAAAGATTTAATATCCTATATCTGAGGTGGCACTATAAAACAGGTCATTACAGTATAAGCTCTGGAAAGGATCAAATAAGTTACAGACAACAGGTAGAGGATGCTCCAAAGTGAGAGTTTGGAAAGTGACTGTCTCTAGAAGTGGAAGGTGACACAAATGATTGGTTGTTCGATGTTACATTGAGCTTTTGGACCCAGAGCATCAGCAGTTTCCCTATGTCCTGATTTTATGCTGGTTTTCCACTTGTCTAAAGTTTGAATGCACTGCCCTTGTGTCCCTTCTCTCTTGCCCTCATCAAGAATGCAGAATGCTGTTCCCTGCAGAGACTTCTTCCTGGGCATCCTCCACTCCAGTCATCTCCATCCCTCTTCACCTCAGGAAGCTCCCACTTAAGTCAACCACAAGCAAAGAACAGAGTCACAAAGCAGGCTGAGCATGTTGCTGCAGCGTGCTGAAAATTAGGCGAGCCCTGGATGGATGAAGTCCCCCCCAAGATCAGTGCCACCACCTCTGCACTGCCCAGCACCTGAGCTGCTGAGCTTGGAGGGGCTGCAAATCCCACTCCAAGGCTGAAGTGATGGGTGTCTGTGTCTAAGGAGTAACCTGAGGACCAAGAGGGCAGCTGCAGCAGGCTCTGTCTCCCATGCATCAGGTACCCACCTGCCTGTGTTTCATCCCAAACTCAGGGAAGCAGTGACTGAGCCCGAGGCCTGCCAGGCAGTTCCACTGGCAATCAACTATCACTGTCAGCCCGCTGATCCCTGACCTTGCTGGCTGCAAGCTCAGGTCCCAGCAGGAGCTCCCATTTCAGAAGAATAACTGGTTTTGAGGCCTTTTCTCATGTTAGCTCAGCAACCAATTTCCACAGCCAGGCAAGGAACAAGGAGAAAAGCCCAATGCCTGCCTCCTCCTCTGGCACAGGGGTGCCACCCTGATGGGCTGGGGTGGCCACAGTGGAGACCAGACATCACACAAGTGGCAGCAGTGGGGGAGGGCAGCAGTAAAATAGTGCAGCCTGTGAGATTTAAGTGGTTCGTTTCCGACCTTAAAGCTCTGCAAAGGCAGCCTAGGAAGGAAAAGCAATTTTCCAGTTGTTTTAGTCTGTGCTGCATAAAAGGATGCCAAGGATGTTCTTGAGCCTCTTTCAAACCTGTCAATTTCTCCCCAGAGATTCAGTGTATTTTTTACATGCCCCATTTTTCTTAGAAAGAAAAAGTGGCAGGGGAGGATTTTAGCTGCTTCTACTGAAAACTGAGTGGTATACTCACAGCATATATCAGGTGTTTTGTGTGTTTTTCTCACCCATTCCCTAAATCCCAAAGACAAGGAGAAGAGCTGTCTCTGCACACTTTGGCTGCTCCTTTGAGAGATGAGACATTTCTCTTGGGAAATACAGTGAAAAGCAGGCTTCATACCCCTGGTGTTTCTGATTTCACAAAGACAGAAGGACATTTGCTAGTTTTTCTCATTTATCACAGGGATACATGAGAAAGATGCACTTGTCTTCAACTCCTGTTTCTTTTAAGAGTCTCTCAGCCCTCAAAATTATTTATGTGCAGGACAAGCCAAGGCACACATGGGCAGTCTAACCCACCATACATTAAAAGGCACCATGGAGGGTAAAGGCCCTTTGGCTGAGTGACTGGCAAGAGACAAGGGATGTCCCGAGCTTTGGACAAGCATGGGAAGGAAGAACACGGGGCCAAAAACACCAGGCAGTCCCATTTTCTCTTCCCATTCCATGGCCCTGCTCCATTAAGAACCCTCTTTCTCCAGACAGCATTGCCTTGTGAAAGATCCAGATGCAAACCAAGACAGCCTTCAAATATGACTCCATTTTATACAGTCTTTTCCATAAAGCAGGTTATTATTTTTCTGGCAATTCACTCATGAGCTACTGAACAATGGGCAGATTTTCCCCTTTGATGGTAACACCCATAATTTTGATGGTAACAGCCATATGTACACAGGTGTACAGATTGAATCTCCATGGCACCCAAATTCATACCTTTTAATAGAGGTTTTGTTGTTTTCCACAGCACATCAAGAATGTCTCTTTTAAACTATATCTAGCTTGTTTGGTATCATGGATGATCTATTTCTCCAGCAGTAAAATATCCACTCTGTCATCAGGTTCGGAGTTGAAATCAGTCCAGAAATACAATGTTCATGCAATAATGCCACATTTAGCACAATAAATCACTGCTTACCTCACTACAAGAGCAGCTCGTGCTGCATCCAGTCACCTATTTGGAACACATTACTCCCTATAATCAAGAGCATGTCT
The DNA here is from genome assembly GCA_013400695.1 of Neodrepanis coruscans. NCBI lineage: Eukaryota > Metazoa > Chordata > Aves > Passeriformes > Philepittidae > Neodrepanis > Neodrepanis coruscans. The sequence goes on from VYZS01046461.1 coordinate 7,235, forward strand.
CCCTTCCCTTCCTACACAGGAATATTCATGATCTCAAAAGCTCCTTTTAAAACGCCCATAGATATTTGATGCTTAACTACAAGGGTTGCATAATGGAGGCAATATGTCTTCAGTGAAGAAAAATGACAGTCAGAATAAGAAGACTAAACCCATTCATCACTTAATGCAAAGCACTATTTTGCTGCAACCAGAGCATCGTACCAGGATTGATTACAAACAAGATGACACCTCCCTATGGACTGTCTGCTGTATTATTATAAATAAATACCCATTCATTTTGGAGCCTGTATTACTGCAGAGAATAGATTACATCTCAGGTACACAGTAAATATCCCATTGAGTACAATGTCCCTTCCTCACCAACAAATGAGTTTTGTCTCACAAAACACAGTTTTGTAAACAAGATAAGAGAACAGAGAAGCATCAAGAGATGGGGAGATTTGCCAAAAAAAAAACAAAAACAAAAAAAAAGCTCAACTGATAGCTATTTCCATGAAGGACACGCTAAAAATTCAGTGACTTGCTGCTAGAGGGGAGTCGAGGAGGAGGAGGCAGTTGCAAAAGGCTCGTCCTTGCTCTGGCAGGGGAGAAAGCCCTAAAAGGTTTCTCAAGTGCTCCAGATGTCCCTGTGACAAAAGCAAACTCTTCTAGTTTCAAACAGTCAGTGGTTCACGATGACCAGCTCTAATCAGGCATGTTGCAGCATTCAGAAAAATCAAATCACAGCAGTTTAAAAGGCTGTGAGCTGCAAAGTGAACAACCTGGGAGAAATCTGGCCTCTCTTTATCTCCTTCCCACCCTCTGCTTGCTGATTACTCATCGCAGGGTGCCATTGGAGCACTCCCCGCCCAGACAACTCTGCTCCCCTCAACAACCATTTCTCTTCAATTTAGAGAGAAGGATGTTGTAGGGTCCATGTCAAAGGCTTTACAGAAGTCCAGGTAAATTACGTCTGTAACCCTTCCCTTGACCACTGATATAGTCACAGAAGGTCACTAGGTGGTCAATAAATAAAATATATTTGCCACAAGTGGTCAAACTGTTGGGTTGGGGATTTTCCCTCCTTTTTATATTCACTGACTGGATAGTCAGAACTATCGAAGAGACATATGGAAGAGACAGACAGATCTATAAATACCAGCTCAGAAAAGATCCTTGCCCAGTCCTAGCATTTTGCACCTCCCTCAGTGCTCATGCCTTTCATCCCTCCTTCTCCAAACTGAGCACGTAAAAAACTCTGAGATGCTTTTTATTTGGGATATGTCAAAAAGAGAAAAATCCTTGACCTTCCTACATCCTCTACAAAACAAATAAGAATTATCCCGCTTCACAGATAAGGAGTCTGAAAAGCTTTTTCAGGGCTTTTTCAGATTGGAGACAGATAGAATTGAAGAACTGTGGAAAATCAAGGAAACCATCTAGATCTGCAGCTGCCAAAGCCTCTGCCTTGCTGTCCTTCCCCAAGGAGTCCTCACCCATGTAGGAGAACAGCTCTGAAAAGCAACAGTATTGTTTGGTAATTTTAGTAGCAAAACACTGAGTGGGGACAAAAGCACTGTTTTAATTCCTACCTCCATCCTCTCCTATTTTACATTTTCCTTCGCTTCAGCAGCAGAGAAAAACTTCCCTCTGCAGGCACAGAAAAAGTGAAGATAATCAGGCAATTTTCCATCTCTGATCAAAACGGTAACTTCCCCTTTGATTATGAATTCTAAATAAAATTAATATTGTTCTGTTTCCTTTGAATGTGTTACAAAAAGCAATTGCCATTTTTCAGTTGTGTCTACCACCTTCCTCCCTACATATTATTCTCACTCCAGGCCTTTCCAGACATCTTTTGTAATAGCATTAACTGATACTTATTTGACACGGAGCTGTTCTTTCCATTTCTCTTTCAGTTTAACAGAACCCTGCAGACCACAGTGAGGAGGATTTCAAGCAATCATGCTGTTTCATATACCGCCTTTTTTTCTGTGCAAGAGAACACTGTTATGGAAAGACAAGGCATAAATCCCAGTGCTGGCAGCACCTTTCGGCTCCCACTTCACATAGGGCACATCCCTCCAGTCCACAGACAGTGTCTGAGGCTCTGCTGTGCACTTTCCAAGATTTAAGAGGAAAGTGGAGGCAAGTTCAGAGGTTGCATGGCTCATTGCATTACTATGTAACATCCCCCCTGTAGCTCTTTCCTGCTAAAGGGAATGGAATAGGAAAATTGTGCTAAGTAGCTGATATGAGAACAGAGACAAATTATAGTAAAACACGAGTGTTTTGTTTCCCTACGTGACATGATTTTTTTAGAAAAAGCCACAGTTTACATCAGATAAAGGATATTGCTTCCATCCTAGTAAACAAAAACATAAAAGGCAACACACCTCCTTGCTAAATCTGCTAATGTCATACTGAAGGTATGACATGGGTATCTGTCCCCCTCTCCAGCAATCTGCTCTAGTGGAAGGTGGAAGGTGGAAGGTATTGGAACCAGATGATCTTTAAAGTCCCTTCTAAGACAAATTCTATGATAATTCCACCATGGTGAAAGCATAGGTGCTGAAGAAATCAATTACACAAAACATGGCCAGGGATGAAATGCAAGGTCAAAAGTCCCAAGGCTTTACGGAATTTGCGGGATTGATAGTTAGATTTACATCTGGATGGAAGTGTCGGCTGTTTCCAAATCTAACAGAATGCAAGTGCCACAAGATCAAAGGAAGCTAAATGAGATCTGCTCACCCTCTTCCTATACGTATTAGCCAAATCACAGGAAAATAGTGAGTGACACACCACAAAGGCTCTCTGCTCTGCACCCAATGCTGATGGGGGCAGAAATAGTCCATGCTCAGGCACAGAAAGATGGTGAGACCTGGCAAGATGTGTACAACTAGCCCACTCACCTCTCTCATGAGCATCTCACCCCGTTGCAGGTCACCCTGCATCCCAGAAGTCACTGCTGGGGCACCTGCACCCCCACACAGCAGAGTGAGAGCACCTGGGTTCTTACCCCACTTCTGCATGAGGATATCATCGTAATGAATGAAGGTGTGTGATCCCTTAGAGTTGAAAAAAAAGGCCATGCAGATCTAGCAGGGCAGTGTTTTTATATGCACCATTACCTGCCAAACCAAATAGTCCCAATGTAGCAAAGCCAAGCTGTCAATGCTCTCTTCTAAAATAAAATATTTAAGGAAGCAAATTCTGTAATTTTGAGGACACCTGTGATGCTAAACTCATACCAGAATGTAAATAAAAAGTATCAAAAGCCGGATTTGCATTGTTATCCATGCTGCCTAAAGCACTATTTATTAGTGCCATAACTAGCTGTCTGAAGTGTCTTTTGAATTGATAAAAAACCTGGAGAAAAAGGAGGAATAAGAATGGCATGATGCTACACACAAAATATTTCTTCTTTCCAGCTAAGACAGCACAAACATAGATGTTAATGTAGCCAGCTGCCCATTGCACACACTCTATTAATCCTAGAAGATTAATTGAAGGGTTAATTAAAACTCTCCACAACCCAGAGAGAAAGATTTTTTTTTAAGAAACCAGAGAAACTAGATGAAAATTGTTCTTTCATGTCAATCAGTGGACTTCTTTCTTATTTACCATTATTTTTAGTCTGTGCTCCAAGAGAAAGATGATAAAAGCACAGTGAATCCCAACACCTGCACCTTCAGAGTCAAGGACATATGAAGGTCAGAGATGGACACCAGCCCCCGGTGCCTTCCTTGGAAAGGGCTCTCAGGGACCTCATTTTGCCAGGCAGTACTGAATGCCTCTTGCAAACTTTAGAGGGAAACCTTCTTATTTTGAACATAATAGAAAATATGATTTTCAGTCCTTTACACGCCCTCTCCAAATAGCTTACTTCCCCTCCCCATCCCCCTCAGTTTAATCATGTTCTGCCAACCTGTGAAATTCTCTGAACAGACAGTGACATCTAGTGAAGGAAACCTGAATTTGTGTGGATACAGAGCTGCACCTGCAAGAGGAGAGATGAGGCTTGGAAAACGCTGGAAGGGAGATCGCCAAGGGTCACTTGCAAACAAGGCTGAATTACTACCCAGCAGAAACTCGTTTATTCACCTAGCAACAAAAATCGAGGGCTCACATTGCACTTGACTGGGCTAAAAAAAAAAAAAAAAAGGGAAAGGAAGGCTGAGTTCACAGGGAATTTCTGAGTGTCA
>VYZS01046463.1:3464-22201 GCA_013400695.1 Neodrepanis coruscans
AAAGGTTAAATACTATGTGTTGGAATGAAAAGATGGCAAAGTGATAGTAAAATTAGCATAATTGGGAAAGAGATGAAGATTGCTTTGTTGTTTTGTTTTGTTTTGTTTTGTTTTAAGTAGGCCCTTCCTGTTTGTTGTGGAGGAGTTAGAGAAATTATGTCTAGAAGTGTCCTCCTGAAGCTGAGAGTGGTAGGTCAGGAAAAAATCCTTCACCAAAGAGACCCTTTCCTCCTTCAGTTCCTCTGCTGGCAGGACAAATGGACAAAAACACAGCCTGTGGGAAACCAGAAATGCAAAGAGGCAAAGTGATTTTCCAGAGGTCAGCACCTAGGTTAGTGGCACAGGCAATTCTGAGTTTAGGGTTTAATTGACAGTTTTGCTTTGGTGTTTAATTTTGTTCCTCTTTTCAGCCCATGCAGCTCTGTCCATGCATGTTGGAAGGACCCCAAGAAAGGCTCTTTTTCTCTCTTATCATTTTGTGTTCTGTGACAACCTCAGTATCTCAGGGCCTGTTTTTCTTCCTTTCTCGGGCTCTGCAAAGTCTGCAATTTCTTAAAATGCTGCCTGGCTTAAGAGTGATTTCTTACTCCTCACAACTGGAGAGAGGGGAGATAATTGAAACCAAATGTTTCATTTGTGTTAATAATGAGTGTCATTTTATTTTATGTCGTGCTGTTTCATGCAAGAGCACTTCAAAGTGCAGAGAAGAATAGAGGAGAAGAACATCATAAAAGAGCACTGGAGGCCACATAATGAGAACCCATCACAAAAGGAGAAGCACTTTCAGTCCAAACCTTGACCACAGTCTCATCAGAGGGAAAGATTTTAGGAGAGGAAAACACCATGTTGCAGGGCTTCACCTTTCAGCAAGAGGGGCTGTTGAGGTGAGGTCCCCTGGAGCCTGGCACCTTGGGGATGAGATAAAGAGTGAATGCTCAGGCTTAGTCTCCATGAGATGACAATTTCTCCCTCCTTGCTATGTAAAATCCTGTCATAGCCTAGTGGATATGGGCCAGAGAAACCAACCAGTATGATGCTGATGAGGTTTGGCTTCCCCAGTGGTGCTGCCCATTCTCCCACCTTCGAGTGTGGATGGAAGTCACACTGTGCCTCCCTCCTGGGGCTGAAGACATCAGTTATGTCCTAGAACCACATCTCTGGGCATGTACACATGCAGAAATGCCCACTCCTTCTAAAAGGCCCTCAGCTGGGAAGCTGGAAGAGCTGAGGATATGAGTCACCCCTGTAGTGTCAGAGCAGGTCCTGCCCCAGGGTTCCCAGGTTCAGATCATAACTCCTGGGCAGTTAGTGGCACGTTATTTTGTCCCTCTGGCACTCTGTGACAGGTTGTTTATTGCTTGTTTATTCCTTCAGTTGGATTAAAAACATTCAGTGGTCATGCACTTCATTTCATGAGTATGAGCTGCCCTCATAAAAGCCCAGTTGGGTGGCCATGCCAACCCTGATTAATTTGCCTGGGTGGAAAGGGTAACAAAGGAGCCTCATATTAACTGGCTGTGTGCAGTTTGGGCCAACCTGAACTCAACATCATATCTTCATTACAACCCTGTTTTAATCATAAGTTTCTACTCTATTTTCTGTGAGAACCTTAGCTGATTTTCTATGTGGGGCCATCTGAGCTCATTTAATATTAGAGAAAATGATCCAACATTAGAGACATTATCCTAAGCTTTTTCATCTTTACAGAGGAGAAACACCTCTTGCACTATATTTATAGAACACAAATCCCATGCAAAGACAGAAGGTCCTTCTTCCATGACATCACATTAATGCAAACATGATTTTTTTTCTCTCCAGCAGAGGAAACCAAGATGTGCATGCTATTTGACAAGCTCAAACATTGCAATATTTATGTTTCATCCAGGTTTATTGTGTCTGAGGGACTGTCAGCCTTCTTGCTGTGCACTGGTGCTCTTACAGCTGGAGTCACTCTGATTTGTAGGACAAAATTTTGGCTCCAATGGCAAAAGCTGCCAGGTTTTCATTGTGTTATATAGTGTGGTATTATTCTTCTCTTGGTCTTGACTATCACAAAACTATCAATCACACAGATTATCAGGGAAAATCTTCATCAATTGGAGCTTTGCTGGAAAGCAGAACCCATAATAAAATAGTGAAAAAGTACTTTTATTTTTACAGCTCTCCTAGAGCCAAGGCACTGTATAACATAATGAAACACTTGTACTGAAAAATGGAAGACCCTAAAGAATAAAATTTAAAAATTAAGTCTCCTTGATAGTTTTTGTATTTGGTCCAGGTTCTACAGTCACAGGTTACACTGGCTGAAATACACTTGAAGAAGGAGCTGAAACCAAGGAGTCTGCAAAACACCCACCAGGTCTGGAGGATGTGTGGGTGATGTTTACAGACAGCAAGGAACTGCATCCACACTAATGCAGGCTGATGTTTCATCAGAGAATGTTCTTGTTTCCTATTTAGGGCTGTGTGTACCTGTGGCTACAGAGCCCAAATCTGGTGGAGGCTGCCTTTTAAAGAACAGGACTCAGCTTTTTAATTCCTTAAGCAGAGATTGTTTCACATAAGGTGAAAGAGCTATGAAATTAGAAGCTGACACACTGATACTGATGGAAGCTCTGAATAAGCTCCTGTGAATGGTTAAGTGCCCACCTGTTCCCCACTCTCCTGGACTGATGAACAATGCTTTGCAATGGGAGCAAAGGAAATAAAATCTGGGGTGCCTGGGAGGCTCCTATTGGTCCCCACTGGCTTTTGATCCAGCCCAAAGTGGCTCAGCCCAATCCCTGCTGTGCTCAACCTCCCTCCTTCCCTTGGCATTCCCCCAGCTGCAAGGCTTTCCTTTCTGGTCCACCCTCAGAAAGAGCTGACAAGTGAATGGAGGGAGTGGCAGATGCCACCTCCATCCCATGGAAAGGTCCATGCACTTCTTCCCACCTTGACCATTCCTGTTTTTCCACAGCTGTCCCTGCCCTCCAGAGTCACCCCAGAACCTGGTGGTGCCAAGGAGAAGCCTTTCCACCAGCAGCAAGAAGCAGCTCTGCCTTGGTAACTGCAAAGTATCAGGAGCAAGAACTTTGCCAGAACTTTGTCTGAACTTTGTTGGGCAGTGCAGCATCTCTGGACACTCAGCACCTGTTTCTCTTGTGTGTTTGAAGTGTCACCCTTCTCTCCCAGAGCTTCTCATTAATAGGCCCTTCAGAGGAAGGTGTTTTATTTTCAGCATGCCTCAGTGAAGAGGTCTATTAGAAAGCTTTAGATAATTGAGACCAAAATGAGGTCAAGTAATACCACTTGGTATCCTAAGGGCTAATGATCAAAATGGAGTTTAACATTTTGCTTCCTGCACAGACAATTTCACATTAATTTTGCTGTCTTGCCATTACAAAATTTAATATGTCCTTTTAGCATTTTTTTTTAGTAGAAAACAAGCTCAAATTATCAGCACAGGTCTGGGCCCACACTGTCCTAGCTCTACTTCTTTTCTCTTCAACCTGTTGAATGGGCAAATATTGCAAGCCTGCAGGGTCTGGTCTACAGCCTGTATGTCAATAGAAAATTGCCATCAGTTTAAAGAGGCTTGGAGCCTGGATGATGGAGAAGGAAAGCACAGATAGGGAAGATAAATGAAGCTGTGTGCAGATAACCTCTTGTTGTGCTTATGTTCAAATCATCCTGTGTTGTGCAGTGATTTCAGGTTGTTTCATTTTTCATCATCCTGAATATAAAGCAGCAACAAAGGTACATCATATTTGTACCATCCCAACATAACCTTCTCTAGCCAAAATATTTCTTTAGGAGTATTAGTTTTTGGCTTAGAAAAATCCTCCTTTTTGTCTTGTTTTGTTTTGAACAAGTGTTTCCCAAAAGTATTTCCCAACTGGATCATAAAAAAAAAAATCTACATTGCACTGAAAAGAATAATCAGTCCCTGCTGTTAAACTCTTATATTCTGAAAGCAGAGTTAATGAAATGAATATTGTCTAATTAAAGAGACCTTCATAGCTGAAGGATCAAACCTTCAGATGGAAGCCATCAAGTTGTTTCAACTCGAAGCTGTCAGCTCAGTCTGCGTCTCACTGTTGAACCTGCATTCCCAAGAAGGACACTTAGGTCAGGAGATGGCTTTTTAATAAGAAACCCTAGCCTGATACTTGAGAAAACCACTGGGCTGTGGAAACTCTTAGTCCTTAACAGGACTAAGGGCTGGCTGAAGTCTTGCCAAACTCCTCGCCGTCTCCCCGCTCCAACCAGTTGCAACATCTGTGCCTTTGGAGCACCATGGTTGACAACAGGCTCAATCACAGTTCAGATCTGCCCCTAAGCTTTGGGCTGGCAGGCACTGCTGCTCTGACAGCCTCTGTTTGGTCAGCATTTGGTCATACAGCCTGTGCTCTTCAGCTCCCTCACCTCGACCTCCTGCCCCAGAGCCCCTCTAACCTCATCCTAAATAGGCAGCCTCTAAGCCAAATTCATGTCTACACCAGTGGAAAAAACATATATCCAGGGATCTTCCACAGTCTTTTATAAATAGGGTGAGGGGTTTTCACTCTGGTGCTTGACTTAATGCAAATGTATAGATTTTTGAAATTATTATTACTCTTGGATGACATAAAGGGGTTTATTAAATATGACCCACTGAATGTGAGGGAGAGGAATTTTTATCCTGCAGCAGGGAGAAGGAGCACTACTGAGCCCTTGAAGAGAAGCCTGGTAGTGCTGTGAAACAAAAAGATTTTTCTACAGAAAGCTCTGTAGCAAGACACTGATTAAAGTCAGTGTTTTCAGGAATGTGCCAGCTTCTTTAAAATCTAATAGGAATTTGTTTTTGAAATATTAGAGCTGCAAAAAGTTAGCTGAACATCTTTAAAATTCAATTTTTCCAAATCTAGGGGAAAGATTTAGGGAGGAAAAAAAAGGACATTCAGAGAAAGGGAAAAACTGCTTTACAAGCATCTTTAACCTATTTGTAGGCACAGACCTGTCTTAAAATAAATAATATATCTTACTGACTTGAAGGAAAAAATTGCCAGCCTGCAAAGGAGAAAAGGGAAAACTGCATGCTTATCACAGAGGCTTTTAAGAAGCTTACATTCATCCTTCATCAAATAGTAATTTTCTCTGAATGGAAGCGCAGTCAATCAGAAAGAAAAAGCTGATGCACAAAAAGAAGAAAGAATCACCAGTGTATGAAAAAATTTTGGCAGTCCTGAATTAATATTTTCATTTTCCTGCAAAAACAGCACCCAGGTAAAAAGCCAAGAAAAACTACAAATACCACCAGGTACCAACAGGACCAGGTCTCTTGCCCAACCCACACACACCTACAGCCACATTGGTGTGGAGGGAGACCTGTTACCAGCCATGGTGTGGTGGGTTTAACTGGGCTGGGCTCAGCTTGGGCCCCTACCAAGCTGCTCTCTCACTGCCCCATCCCAGCGAGACAAGAGGAGGAAATAAGATGAAAAAGCTCTTGGAGCCAATACACCTGCTTTCATCAGGGTGATCTTGGAGGCATAGAGCTTAAAAGTAAGTCAGCTGCAAACATTTGTGAGCAGGATGCATGAGAGGTGAAAAATAAAGGGCAAGGAAAATCCTGACAGTCAGAATCTGGCTCCATTGAAAGACATAAACAAATTATCTGGTGTTACTGAGCTCCTTAGTGTCACTGGCTGAGGTAGTAATTTTTCTCTGGCAATGAGTTTGGGAGCTGAAGTCCTGAATTCTGGAGTCCCCGGCACAGGAAGGACATAGAACTGTTGGAGCAAGACGATGAGAGAGGTGGAGCACCCCTGCCTTGAGGAAAGACAGAGATAACTGGAATTGTTCAGCTTGGAGAAGAGAAGGCTTTGGGGTGCCTAACTGGGGTCTTCCAGTGCCAGAAGGGAGCCAACAGGAAAGCTGGAGAGAGACTATTTTAAAAAGTATGTAGTGACAAGACAAGGGGAAATGGATTCAAGCTGAAAGAAAGTGGGTTTAGATGACCTGCTTTGGATATTAGGAAAAAATTCTTTACTGTGAGGATGATAAGGCACTAGCATGGGTTACTCAGGGAAGTTGTAGTTGACAATCAAACTGTTGAAGTTGATCCCTCATTCCTGGAGATGTTCAAAGCCAGGCTGAATGAAGTTCTGAGCAACCTGGTCCAGTGAAAGCTGTCCCTACCCATGGCAGGGTGTTGGAAAAAGATGAACTTTAAAGACCTTTCCAACTCAAACCACTTTATGATTCTATGAATTTAGGCTACTGAAGGCATAAGTAAACCCAAAGGAGAGCTTTGCCATGGCATTGTTCTGAAACTCCTTTAGGAGTCTTTGGTCTGAAATGTTATCTGATATTTTTTCAACTGTCCCTGGGCAACAACACAACCTTTCAGATCAGCAGAAAGGCTGTGGAGATGCTGTTATTGGGCTCCTTGATGCCACTGGGCAAGTTCTAGCCTGGGGAAACTCACACATCACAGTCATGTGGTTTAGCATGGGTGTTAGGACATCAGAGATGGGGGAAAATCCTTCAACACAGAGGACCATGGGTTAGGACTACTCTTTGTGTCATCTATACATTGCTAGACATTCATCTGTAAAATAGAGTTGTACTATTTTTTCAGGTTCAGTGGTTTCTCTTTCACAGCTGAAGGGTTGAACAGCTCATCCAAACACTGGTGAAATCACTTTCCTTGCTTTCCAGTCCACTTTTTGTTTCAAGTATTGGCTTTGTAGAGGAATTAGAAAGCTCAAACCCACTTTCTGTGTTTTATAGTGACACAGCTGCCTCTGAAGTCATGGAAACTTGTGCTCAGCATATCTGTCTAGCATTTAAGGAAGCCAATCACTGACAAACATATGCCCTGCAGGAAAGGATGCCAAAATGCCAGTTGTTCTTTGTGAACATGCTGGAAACCAGCAGGGACTACAATGGTGTAGACATGCTGTGGTGGAAATAATCCTGTGAGGGAAGTTTGGGCATGGCCCTCAGGCTGGAGTTGACCACAGGTGATGTGAGGCCTGATGATCATCTGCTTTTTAAGTTCTGAAAGGAATGGAGTCAGAAAGAGAATAAGAAATGGACATTGCTGTACCATCCTAGGAGTCTTTCCAGCCATCCCAGCCCCTTTCCCTCATTCTCCTGGGATTGGATCCTCCATCCATTGTAATGCCCTATGGGGGAATGGCTCCCAACTTGGTTTTGGACATTTGGCTCTCTGCAGGTCCTGGCTGTATGAAGATTTCATGATGTAGTTCCAGATGATCAGAATGGTCACTCCTTGTAGGCTGAGGATGGTGCTTGGAGGCTGTGGGCTGCTTCATTACCTGGAGCCTTGCAAATTTGATGAAGGAGCCAACAGCTGGTACCCAAACTTAGGATAAACCTTGGACTAGAACACACTGAATTCTTTGCAGCAAATGGTCTGATGAAAAAAAAAAATCCTCTATGTTATTCAAGAGCATGTGCAGAAATTTCTACAGAAATTTCTTAATTACTGAAATCAGTTCTAAAAATAGCTCAGGAGGAAGTTGAACAGGGAAGGTTTATCCGTTGAATGGATTGGTCTAGTGAAGTCTGAACAAGAAATAAAGATTTCAAAGATGACCTTTTCCCAGTTCATGGGCCCTTGTGGAATACTATTGTCTTTCTAGCATGAATAGTGTGTTGCTGGAAACAGCAGGTGAAGTATGATTGGATGTCCTTGGAGCTCCTCACTATGCTGGCAGGTCAGCAGATGTTTCCAGTAGCAGGGATGGTGTATGAGACATAGCTGTGGAGTCAGATTGATCTCTTCCTGATGATCTCTTGCAAGGATTACTGTCAGAGCTGCAGTTAACAGGTGACAAATTAAACCTGACCTGACCACCTCCTAGTTAGGGGTTGCAACCACTCCTAATAAGACCTACTCAAATCAAACTCAAGGGATGCTTTCCCTGATGCACACCATTAATATGTCAAAGATTGTGTCCTTGTTTTCCCTTCCCCACCCTGCTGATAACTGCTACTTATTGAGAAGAGCTACCTCCACATACGTCATGCAGGGCATCTTGAGTCTGTTTGCTGTTTAGCAAAGCCCAAGCTGCAGCATAATAAGATGCAGAGGCATTCTAGACATAGTGGAATGTAAGACCTCATGTATGTCAGGCCAGCAAATGCAGGCTGATTCAGAGAACCACCCTGCCCCAGTAAGTTTTTACCACTCATGCAGTCCTGGACAACACTGGAAAAATGAAGGACAATTAAAAGTGGAAATGCACACTATTTGATTCATCCCCTTTGCTTGAAGGTATGACAAAAAACCAAAATTGCCTCAGGTTAGGTGTGAAGTGTTTTCCTCCCTTCCTTCCTCACTTTTTGCCTCTGAGAGATGCCCTACATCACTGTACAGCTCCTGGGGCTTTTGGGATAAACAGTTGGGACTGCATGGACACAAACATTCTGAGCCTTGGGTGTCATCACGAAAGGCACAGACTTCCCAAAAGAGGTGTGTAATCTGTCATTCATGTGTGAGGGTCCCAATCAAGTCTAGAGTGTATTAGTTACAGGAGAAGCACGTAGAGAAGATGTGGAGCTGTTGTTTTAAGCCTGTTGTATCTGAGGAACTCTAAAGAACTGATCTCATGAGTATTTAAAACCTTTTCAATATTAGGGTTGGAGCTTAAATACCTTTGAATATTTGGGCAGAGATAAGTGTTGAAAGAATTGCCTAAAACCCGATACAGAGAAGGATAAGAAGTCAGTTGAGCAGGTGACATTGAGGCACTTAGGATGTAGAAAGGGACAGTACTAAAGATTTTTCAAAACAAGGAGAGTCCCATTGTACTGAAAAAGACCTTACTGCTTCCAGTTTGTTGTCTTCTGTCTTTGCATGTACAAATATGATTAGAAACACAATTAAAAAAATCAGACAGTGTTTCCTTAGGGAAATGCAGTTTGGGGTCTAAGGGATTTCTGAGTCTAAATTAGATGGTCAGAAGGAAGGTGGAGTGGGAGAGAAGGTTGTGTATAGAAATGATCTCATTCGCTTCTCAGCTCAATAGTTAAGTGAGAACTTGCCTTTCTCACCTCTGCTCATACGGGTGGTAAGAGCAACAGACACTCAAGAACAAGACACTTGGAAACCTAAATTCTGAATAGTACAGCTGTTGACAAGACATTACACTGGTGTAGCCCTATGCCCTGGGACAAGCAGTCTGTGTTGAAACCTTTGATGCTGAATTTCCTGGGAATTGTCAGTGCTCTTCCTCAAGACTTTCAAAAAAGTAGGCAAAATACCAAAGGGGAAAAAAAAATAATGGGAGGAGGAATAGATGGCAAAAATACATAGACATTTGTAATGTGATAAAGTTTTGGCTAGATTTGTGCTGCAGAAAGAAATCAAGGTTAATTAAAAGATATGAGTTATCAATGGTGATGTTTCCAGTATTGGGAGTGGCTGGAACATGAGTAAGTGTTTTCAGAGCTGTTTTGCCTCGTGCTCTTGATGGCGCCTGCAAAGATTGTACATGTAAGAGTTTTAATTTCTCTGTAACTACATTTGGCTCTGACACTGGAACAGTACACTGGAGAATGGTATCCTGCAGGAATTCTGTGTGTGTGGAGCTGCTCAGTCCTGCCACAGTGTCAGAGGTGACCATGAGCACCTTCCCCCTCATCCTGTTCTCTCCTACAAGCAACATCATCACCTCTAGGGAGGATAACTGCTTGAATTGCTGTTTTTCTTCACAGAAAAGTCCAGAAGTACAGAGGGAATGGGAGGAGGAGCACAATCCAGCACGGAAGGTGTCTTCTGAGCCAAATAAATTGCAGGGAGGTCAGGCACAGCACGTTCTCTCCGGAGGGCCTCTGCAAAATCCTTGACAAAATCCTTGCTTTGGTAAATCTCTCACTGGAGTATCAAGCCTGCTGCACCTGCTCAGGATGATAAATACTCTGGCCAGAGAGCAGCAGTAACACTTGAAAGCCAGACCCAGACACACACTTGCCACCATCTCCCTTCTGCAGCCAGGAGTGTCAGTGCAGCACCACGGAGAAACTGCACCACCCTGAGGGTGACCAGCTGGTTTTGCTGGCTGCTGGGGGGTTGCAGAGGGTGAGCTGGAGGTTTGGAAGGAGAGAGGTGGGCTGGGAGTCAGGATGGATGCAGGACATGGTGGCCCCAGTGAATCTGATGGGTAAATTCCATACCTCTGCCTCTGGCTCCATGAAGTGGGTTTGAACCTCTGATACCCCAAACACCCAAATCCCCCTCCTCCTTGCCCCTGCTGATTAACAGGAATTAACAGGTGGCCAAAACCACCTTTTATTTCTGTAGCAGGAACTAGGTGGTGGGCACAGGTTTGGGCAGACCTTGAGGTGCTGCTGGGGACAGCTCATTTGAGAGTGGACAAGCCAAGGTCTGGGTGATCTGACATCACCTGCAGGCTGTGCTGCAGATCAGATTGGCTGTTGTATGCCTTGCATTGGGGTGATCCCATTGCTGACAGCCTGAAATCCCTGAGGTGGTGACAGCCAGGCCATGACACTTTGTGGTGAGATGGGTGGTGTCAGCGTGGTCCTGGAGTTGCCACAGCTGCAGCACTCAGCAGTCTGTAATTCCTGTGCCTCAGTTTCCCTTGGACATTGCAAGAGTGTTGGCACTGACTCTTGTTTAGAAAAGGGGAAAAAAAAATCACAGTTTGGATGCTATGAGGAGCTGGAGGTGGAAAGCTTTCCTTTTAATAACATGTGGCAGTGAAGAAGTTTCACAACAAAATCAGGGAAAGGGAGGGGTAGTGGGGCAGTTTTTGTGTATCAGCAGTTTGGATCTGTTTTGATGTTAATAATCTGGACTCACTCTTTCGTCTTATTATCACTGGCATTATTTATTTCTGTCTGATTAAACTAGTGAAGAACCTGTTGGCTCCCACATTGAAGCAGGTGTTCCACGTCCTTCCCCTTGGCAGGCAGTACCTGTGCTTAGCTCCAGGCACCACAGCAGCCTCCTGGGCAGTGGGAGTAATTAAGGGCTGCTGGGATTTACTCTGCTTCCCTGCAGGTGCACAGGCTGGTGTATGACCTCTGACCAGCTGCATCCATTGCATGTGGATGCAGGGAAGTTTCTATTGGAGTGAAGGGCTCTGCAGAGACACTGTGGGAAAGTCTGCTTTCTAAATCAGCCCTGTGAGGAATGCTTAGCTTCATGGCTAGTTTCTTCCTGGCCATAAACTGTGCCCTCTGCTCCATCCTATCAGCGTCCCAGCACCCTCCTGAGACCAGTTTAGCACAGTTTAGTGACCATGTTGAGGAACTCTGAGGCAGTGCTGCCTTCTTAGGCTTTAATTCAGAACAAATTATCTTGGGATTAATGAAATATGGGAAAGAAAGGAAATGACTACCTCACCAACCCCCCAAAACCATGAAAGCATCTGTGAGGATATTCCACAAAGCAGTGGCACTTGCTGTCTGCAACTTGATCCTGTCAGGGAGCTGAAGGGAATATACCATCCCTCCCTGATGGCTTTGGCAATGACAGCACACAGAGCAAGTGTTTAGACCTGTTCAGGAGCAGTGCTGAGATCCCACAGGTCTAGAAATTGGCCAAAGATGCCTCCCAGGCTCAGAACTGTTGTGTCCTGGGACAGTGGGATTTTGTGCAGCACAGAAAACAGTGTGACTGCTGTGACCACGAGATGTGTACCCAAACAGCAGAGTGTGTGTGTGTTTGTGTGTGTGAAACTGCAGAGGATTGAGTTAAAAAGCTGCAGCAGCAAGGCTGGATGAGTAAAAGAAGAGTGGAGCTAAGCAAAGCACTTGCTAGGACTGGCCTAGATACCAGGGAGAGGAAGTGGAAGTACCACAGGTTTCTTATTGCTCTGTCTTATTGCAATGTCTTATTGCTCCTTCAGGCCAGTACATGCACCTTATGGATGGGGAATGCTTCACTGAAGATGTATTTCTGTAGGGCAGGGAGAATGGAACTGGTCTAGGGGCTTCAGTCTCACAAGCGTGGTGCCTCCAATATTCCCAAAGGCTTGCAAATGCTGCTGGCTGCCATTGCCATTGCACTCAGCCTTGCCCCATTCCCCAAGACAGATGTACACACTGAGACCCTGCAGCATTTACAAGCCTTTGTTTACATACCCCAAGCTTTAAGCACTTGCAATTTTGTGGCCTGCCCCACACACCCTAAAAACTTGTCTTTAGCAGTTATCTCTGGACTTGAAACTCCTGTAGAAACAAAAACAACTGGTTTTGGCTGCTCTGCCAAACAGTCTCTCTCCATAAAAAAGAGACTGATTTTTCTCTCCGGGTAAAGTAAAAGGTTACAAAAATATTTAGTTTGAATTTTCTTGGGATCAGGCATTTATTCTCGCTTACTCTCTCAGCGTGTGCGTGTGTACATGGAAAGTACCTTGAAGTGAGTCAGCATTACTCAAACTGAATCATTGGCCACTGCTTTTCTGGGATGTTCATTCAGTGTTGCACGCAAGTTTTCTCTTCTCCTTCCAAGCCAGGATGGGATTATTTGTGCTGCTTCAAGACTGCTGTAGACATTAGGCACTGGTTTAGAAAACAAATAAGGGACTATCTCATACTTACTGGTATCTTGAGGGAAAATGGACCATTACTACAGCAGTAATGAGAAATAGAACATTGGTATAAATCTTCTCTCCAAAGCAAGAGATTTTCCTCCATCTGGTCTTGCCTACAGCAAGAAAAGTTTAATGCCTCATGAAGCAGCAGCATCCCTGGATGCCAGCAGCAGAAGTGTCCTAGCTCTGACCTCTCCCTCTGCATTTAGATCAGGCAGCACCTCAAGCCCCAGGACAAAGTAGCTTTTGAACTGAATTTGGAGAGCACTTAAGAGACATGGAGGAAAGAGAAAGATCTGCATAGCAAGGGCTTTGGAGAAGCAGGTTTAATTTGTTATCTGCTGCTTGCTTCAGATTCAGTTCTTGGGGCATATCGTGATATCCACAGATAAATTTCTTATTCTCTAGATAAGTGGTCCTTGACAGGAATGATTACAAAGCATGTATTTTCTCTATGAGCCACTTTACTCAGTTCATTCCATGGGCACAGGAGCTGTTAGTCCTTTTTAAGAACTGCCTGTAACAATGTGGGAAGGCGTTTCATTCCCATTTCAAGAAACCACAGCCTTTCCTTTCAACCAGATACCAACTCCCACGATGGTGAGGATCTGAGTCGCCTATTTAGCAGTCTCCTCCCTTTTCAGCAGAGTGGTGACATTGCTCTGTCCCAGGTTTGCACCCAGCAATGCCACAGCATCCCGTCATCAGCTGTGGTACCCTCCCTGCAGCATCCAGGTTGCCTCTGCCAGGCTGCCTGCATGGATGACATCTCAGTGGTCTCCAAGGGGAAGCCCCAGAGTGGTACTTTGAGCAAAAAGAGGGGAAGAGACAATACCTTGCCTCACCCACAAGGCTCCCGGGACTCTCAGAGCTTGACCCATCTGGAAATTTCTCCTTGGTGTTTCTTCCCCAGCTCTTTATGACAGAGTCCAGCTCTTCTTCAGATAAGCTGTGTTTCCTGTGTATGTCCACTGAGGTACTTTGTGTTGCAATCTTTCTTCTCTGGCTTCAGGGTGCTTTTGTGATGGGAGTCCTGATTTTTGTGGGATGCCACCTTGTGCTCCTTACTGTTCTCACTAAGACTGAAGTATGGAATAAGCATGAAATTCGGTTTACTATGCCAGACAGAAGTGACCCTATTCCATGAAGAGCAGGTGAAAAATATGACCTGAGGTGTATGGTCAATTACTTCAAGCATGTTATGAGTGATAGAAAACACATTTTTGTTCTGTGTATGCTGAGGGGAAGATATGTATGCAGATCTGCTGTTCTGGCAAGCCAAGTTTAGTGCCAGGGCAGAGGCCATGGGGTATTTCCTGCTGCTCAGGTCAGCTACAGTGGCTCCAGTGCACTGTCTGTTACTCCAAGACAGATGGAATAGACGGCAATTCTGGTAGTGAGCAAGCGCTGATGCCTCTCAGGAACCCTACCCCTGACCATCTCTTTAACTTGTGTTTGCTCAGTCACCCCTGAGGTTTCATCCCCTTCAAAAGATGGATGCGGCTCAGGTGGAGCAGGGGGTTGGAGGGAACACTCAGCTGAACGTGGCTGTGATGGGTGGTGAGGGGGGATTGTCCTCACTAGCTGGGCTGCTTCTCTTCTCCCCTCTTGTTTCCCCCACAGGGGCTCACTTAAGAGCTGGAGGGCTGGAGTGGTTCCATCTGCCTGGTGCCAGCAAAAGAGGGAAAGGCATCCAGGCAATCCGTGGAACTCACTGCAGCCGGCAAGGAGAGGGCAAGGAAAAGCCCTGCTGGTGAGTGGCTTGTGGAAAAAAAGACCAAACCAACCTCCNCCAAAAAAAAAAACCCAAACAAAACACAAAGGAAGAGAGAGAGGGGCAGATAAATAGTTAAAGTAGAGATGGGAATGCTGGCATTTATAAATGACTTGGCATAACATCTGCTGTTGGATTCGGTAAGTGACACAGAGTTTCCAGCAGCCTCACGTGTCCGAAGGCGAGTAGTGAATATGCCCAAGATGCCTGTTGCTTTAGTCACTTCACTTCCGGACAAAAAAACAACATCCTTTACTAAGATTTTTTTTTCTTAAACTTTCTTTTTAAAGAAACTGGTTCTGTGCAGGCTGCGAAGGGACTACACCCACCCACAGAGCCTATCTGTGCTGTATGGAGAAAGGCAAAGGCTGGATTGGAGCTTACAGCCTTTAACCTTTGGAAAGTCAGCATGAGGCTGAGTTGCTGAGAAATTGATGTTCTTAGTTTTGCACACGGGGTGGTATCAGGCACTATTTACTCTCGCCTTTCACTGGAGCGTGAAGTTTCTGAAACTAACAGCAACCTCATCCTAATGTGACATCTTGGATACTATGTTTTCATATAATGAAATTCATGAAGCTGTTTCTTCCACACACTGATTGCAAAATTGCAGAGGCAGCCACACACACTGAACAGTCAAGAAGCTTTGTCAGCTGAGGCTGTGAAAGCAGGGAAAGGGAGAAATCCAGGTGGTCCCTTAAAGGTGAAGACAGTGTGGGAGGAGGCATCGAGAAAGTCTGTTGTTGGTTTACCTGGGGATGGGTTTAAATTAATTAAAGCCTGTAAGTAAACCTGAAAGCCAGCTCCCTAAAACCCATTTGGAATTAGGTTTGTGATGGCTGAGAAGAGAAAGTTAAACTAACCACAGAACCACAACTTTGAGGCACAAGAACTCACATGGTCTTTGACATCCATCCAGGCTTACGCCTTCTGAGGAGGTGGGTGCAGAAATTAAAGAACACATACTTTGCTGAAGGATACAGCTTTTTTTCACATGTGAAATCCTCTTAACCAGTGAACTTACTGCTTTCTTGTCAGTCTTTTATGCCATTAGATAAATTAAAGAATAATTTCAATTTTTACCCAATAGTAGGTAAGTGCTTTTTTTTAATCTTGCAGATTTCTTCCAGATTTCCTTTCCTTCCAGTATCTAGACAATAATACAGATGCTTGACTACTGATTTGGCTATAAAATATTATCAAATATGCTTTCCAGATCCCAAATCTCATTTTTACAAGGCCATACAATGATGGACAACTCTTATGTTTTCCAGTGCTTCCAGTTAATTTTTAAACGCAGTGAAAGCAAAAAATTCACACTGTCTCTCCTGAGGAGATATTCTACAGACTAATATGTCATTAGAATGCTTTTTTTCAATTGCCATGGAGTTGTGTCTGTTACCTTGCAATGGTATCTTAAGATTCTGATTGGGAATATGTATCTGAAAGCTGATGACACATGTGATTTACTTTCCTTGGCTTGTTTCTGTCATGTTTTTCCAGCATCTCTCCAGAAACTTAATTCTACATTTTTTGCACCTATGTTCAGAATGCAAAGTGTTGTTGATATTGAAAAAGAACCTTTTGGGAAAAGGTTTTTTCTTTTGGACAAAAATATTTAAAGCATTTTAAGTTTTCTTAAGATCATTATTACTTACCATTTATCTCTCACAATTTACTATTTGAAAACAAATCAAAGGGAAAAAAGCTTATATTTGGTTTTTTTATGTTTCTAGCAACAAAGAATCAACAAATATTATTGAAACACTTCTGATTCTAGGTGCCCTGCATTGAGCACCAGCTGTTTGTTTTTTCTTTGCTTTTTTTAATGGAAATTTTCTTGTACACCCACATTTCCAGCAGGCCTGTTTCCTAGCAGTCCTTAACATTTGGTTTGCTTTTTTGGCTCCTGCCAAGCACAGAGCTGACATGTTCACAAAACTACCTATCATTGCATCCAGGCCTCACTATAATTCTTCACTGCTTTTCTTACAGCCTCGAAAAACTTTGTACCTCTAAGAAAACTTTGTGTCCTTGCTCACCTCCTGTTTTCCAAGTCACTTATGAATGTGTGAAAAGACACGGATCACAGGGCACAGATAGAGCTGGGTGACCCTTGCAGGAATTGATCATTATCCCGGATCTTCTGTTTTCCTTTTATGAACTATTCATACCTGTCAAAACTATCCCAGCTGTGTCCTTAGTGTCCTTGGAGGCCTCAGGTGAAGGGATTTGTCAGAAACTGTAAGAAATCCAAGTATCATGTGAAAAAGACCCTTATGCAAATGTTTGTTCATCCCTTCAAAGGCCTGTAAAAGGCTTGTAAGAAGGGGCTGCTCTTTGCAAAAGTCATGCTAACATTTCTCAATTAGATTTTATTTATCCAGCTGCCCTCTGGCTCTGAGTTATTGTAGTCCCTGAATTTTGGTATTGTTAGACTAACAGCCCTGTAGATTCCTGCAATCTTTTAAAAAAAATAGAAAAAAAATGTCAACCTTCAGTTCTCCAGTGCCAAAGGTGTTTGAAGTGAGAGGTTATATGTGCTAGTCAGGATTCAGCTGTCCCATCCTGTGGATTACTTGGTGACTCAAGGTTAATTTTGCCAACCTGTAATGTAAATTCTTCTACAATAACTTCAGTCTTGGAGAGATGATCTGGTGAGTTGCTCATTTTACTCCTTCCTTTTTCCCTCCAAAAACATCGTTTTCTTGAGTGCATAAGACCAGTTCTTCAGCAGCCCATGCTGGTGCACAGGACTCATGCACTGTCCCTGACACACTCTCCCCTGAGCTCAGCCCTCCTCCCACACACTGTCTGTCGGTCAGACCTACTGACTCTGTTGAGATTTTTGCTCCTCATGATGCAGAAAGAGGATGTAATAAATCACTCAAGACCTTTTGGTGGTTTGTCCTCTTTTCTACCTGCATTTCTGCATTTTGTGTTGCAGTTAATTTCCCTTTTACGTGCTTTTCCTGGAAACAACTTCAGCTTTTTGAATTCTTAGTTCTTCTGTTTAACCACATTGACTTCCTCACTCTCTTTACTCTTTCACAGGATTTTTAGATATAGATGAATAAACTGATAAATGTGACAGTGATACTGAAAGGGATAAAAAGTTTAGTTGAATAAGGGGAAGCTAGAAGGCAAAATATAAATTCCTGCTTGTCTTTCTACTGGTTTCCCTATTCTTCCCATATCCCCCCCTTCAAAAATAAAGAAATAAACCAAGTCTTTTCCTTTTCCTTTTCCTTTCCTGTTAACAAATATAATGTCTTTATTTCAACCAGATGCATTTCAGTACTTCAGCAAATATGTCTGGGCTAAGAAGAAAAGGCCAGATGCAGTAGTACAGCAGCATCGGAGACCCCACCTCAAGTTCTTATTTTCTTAATGAATATCATGTGTTTTTTGACTCTAATTCCCTAATTCTTCCTTTCCCCAACTTCTTTCTCATAGCTTAGCACACTCTAGGGTGGGAGCTGGGTGAGCTCCTCAGCTGATGCTGTTCTGTATCACCATT
Organism: Neodrepanis coruscans; assembly: GCA_013400695.1. Lineage (NCBI taxonomy): Eukaryota > Metazoa > Chordata > Aves > Passeriformes > Philepittidae > Neodrepanis > Neodrepanis coruscans. The sequence goes on from VYZS01046463.1 coordinate 21,316, forward strand.
GGCCCTTAAATGGGATGGCAGAGACATTATGGTTTCTAGTCATACTCCCTGGATCCATTTAAACTGTAGCTGCTACTGCAAGAGGTGGAGATATTTATTTTTTAATTCCTCCCTACTCCTTGTCCTATTTGCCAGAAGTCTTGTTCTGCATTAGACAGAAATGCTCTAAACCAAGAAAGACCTCAATAGCTTAATTGACTTTGGAGGTGGGGTTATAATGGAAATGGGGATGGTGAGAGAGGTACATAAACATTTCTGTTTGCTTGAGGAGTCTTAAAGTTAAAATGCTAATGGTCAATGATTTTTTGACACCTAATTTCTACATATGCCTAGTTTGCGATAAATGCCTTTTTACTTTAGCTGTCTTTGCTGTGCTGATATACTCCAGACTTCCTTTGCTTGCATGTTGTCACTGATCATGTTTTTTAAATAGAAAAAATGCCTAATACATAGGTAATTGCTACCTGAAAGCAATTTCCCACAGAAAAAAAAATAGTCAGCAAAATAAATCTCTCTTCTTCTAACTTCTTTCTTCCCACCCCTCTCCCTATTTTCTTTCATTTTCCACTTCAGGAGACAGGAGTGTGAGTTACAGAGAAACACCAAATTAAATTTTCTTTCTGAAACTGTGAAAGGAAGGCCACTAAATTCCTCATTTGGGTGGGGGGGTTTGTGGAATCTCTAGGAAAAATACTTCTCAGGTCTTAATCAGTATTTTAAGCATATGTTAATTCTGACTCTTTCCTGTCTGGGAAGAATAGAACTCAAAGTGACATACCTCTGCATCTTGTTTCATCCCTTCAGCTTGGGTTTCTTTGTGTTGAAGCATCAGCCACTGTTCTAGCAAGAGACCACCTTCCACATGAGCTCTGTGTGTGTTGAGGAT
>VYZS01046466.1:0-15834 GCA_013400695.1 Neodrepanis coruscans
TTTTAAAGCATCATCTATTTGCAAAAAAAAGAAAGAAATTGGTATTGTCTTGTGTTGTTTCATCCTTAAAGTGAAACCATTTGCAAGAAAATTATGGGTCCCTAGTGCTGAACTTCTTTGCATATTAATTTTGTTAGCCTTACCTCCTGTGGTCTTTAGTTCTGGAAGGCCTATTAGATAATACACAAGATAAATTTTCCCTGCTATCTTACAGCTAGTCAGAGGAAAAAAATGCTTTTTTCCTTAAAACTTAAAAATTGCAATATTACCCTTGCATACTTTCCCCCAATATTTTAGTAAAGCACAATAATCTGGTCAATATTGGTTATATTTTCTTCCAGTTCTTGAGAAATTTATGCTTATGTTAATAAGTGTGCCTCAAAAAATAATGGATAAGGAATGGATTCTGCACAAGTTCTGTCAAATAGTGGTGGCATAGTGGGCTTTGGTGGAATTTGTGTGTTTTATTTTATCTGAAATGTAAAAGCCAAGGGAAGTTGAATAGTTGGAAAGGTTATGGTCAGATGCAAGCATCAGGCATTTTGCAGGGTTATGAATGCAGATTTCTTTAGATAAGGTTGGACGGCCGGAGACACTTAGATATTCAGAACTACAAAAAGATGCCTGGTGGGGTTTCCAAAAGTCTCTAAGCCATCAAGGTTCCTATTTTGAGCCTGTGGCACTGAGTATTTTGGCATTTTGCTGAGTTTCTCTAAGTATCCAAGTACCTGCAACTTCCATTGGAAATCTGTGTTATATGTATCATGACTACACAGCAGCTGACTTTCTGCACATTTCTCCTTGCCTTGTTTCTCCTAGGAAAAGAATGGATTTTTTTTTTTTTTTGAAAGAAATGCTGATGTTATACTCTTCCACTTACAGATACCCAAATTACAGGTTAGATTTCTTCAGCTATTTGAACATTTGCTGTTTACACTCAAGCATCATTAGCTTTTTTCTTATAAGAAAAGAAACGTGTGGAAAGCCCTAAATTCTTGACAGACAACTTGTTTTTGAGTTATAATTTCCCCCAAAACATTGTCTGCTCTTAAAACAATAGAAATGTTAACATTTCTCAACATTTTATAGCTAAGCAGAGACCAGTCAATTTATTTCAAGCTTTCCAGCTCATACTCTCAAAACAAAGTGAGCCCATCTTTAGGCTAAACGACATCATTACTTACTGACATTGCCTATTGTTTAAAATGGCACACCAGGCCACAATCCTAAACAAGCTCATAGTAATTTTTTAAACTCTAAAAGTGTAGTGGAAAAAAAAAGGCATTTTTATAGTTGCTGACATCATTAATTTACAACTGCATTGGTAACTAGCTGTCAAACAGGTTTCTTTGCTATTACCAGACATTTCTAAATATCTGTCTTTTTTTGTAATGAAAATCCTTAAGACATTCTAGATGCATTTTTTCTCATTTGTATTTCAATTTATTAAAATGTTCTTAAATCACAAACCTTGTGAAGACATTATATGCTCCTGAAAACATTACCTCTGGTGTTTGTATTACCCGAGAGGCTTTCTGGAAAAGAAAATCCACTATTTTTTTTCCTTCTGCTAATCCACACCTGGATCAAACATGCAGCAAGACAGTACTCATCACAGTGTATCAGAAGTGAAAATCCACACCAAACTCACAAAACTTGTTTAGGTGATTTCCTTCAAAGAAGAAAACTAACAAAACTCACAACTTATCCCTTTTGTTTTGAGTTTGTTAGCATTGAGACAAATGGAGTGATTTAGACAGAGTGTGGTGTCTGCCAGTGTCACAATAGAATGGATTTTTTATAATTTAACTATGAGATTATCCATATGATACAATTAAATATGCAAAACATATTTTGCATATTTATATGCAAAGATGTTACAGACAATCGTCTAAAGGCATATAAAAAGGATTTTTTTCCCCCATTACTACTTGGCCATACGATAAGTAAAGTAAATAAATACACAAGCTGTCAATAAATAATCACAGACAAAATCTACTCTGTTTCCTCAGGCAAATCTTTTGACCTTTCAATATTCCTGTTGTCCCACTCTTTGCATATTTGATCTGTTTAGACTGAGGAGTATCTGGACAGAGAACTAGTTTTATTGTGTTTGTGAAGCACCCAAACAGTTATGAGATCTCAGTTTTGTACAAAGCCTCAAGGCACTGCCAGGCTGTTGATATAACAACCAATATTTCAATCTACTGAAGTTTCTGTTTTAGAAACAGGATCTATCAATACAAAATGGTTTTCAGTCTATGTTCTTTCATCAGAGCACTTGCCTACCATGTGCAGAGACCTGATAACTGCAGGGGTCATTTGCCATCTTCTGATTTCTGCTACTGCTTTTGCATATGGTTTGCAGGAAGGAAGGAGGAGGAGATGGATTTTACTGCAGATTCTGTTAGAGGAGAAGTGACATCATCATGAGATAGAAAGGGAAGAGCAATGAGCTTCCCTGCAGGGCAAAGAAGAGTAAAGAGAATGGCATGGCACTATATTTGGGGAAGCAGGTTGGAAAGAAGAATGAACAGAAGGAGAGAAAGTAATAGAGACAACAGGAAGAAGAGTAAAGATTGAGCAATGAGACAATATGATTAGAGCTTTTTTTCCACCAGGGAGAAACATTTGCAATGCAAACAATTAAAATCCATTAGACTTTCCTAATAATGTTTTTCCATGCATGTAATCATGGCGATTGCCAAAGGGATGGGGAAAACACTGCGAACAGGGTATTTTTGGGTGTAAATGGAGAAGCGGGACTTGAGATTTGCAAATGGGAGATTGGATGATTTTTATCTTATGATTGGACATAAGTAATTGGCATGCAATGGCAGAAGTAGTCTGAATGGATTCTAGAGTATGGAAAGTATTCTGTGTCTTAACACAAACTGTTCCTATGACAGTAATGGTTTTCATCAATGCTAAATACACAGACACTTGTTTCTATACTGAGAGGAAAATCTTTTCTACAAGTATTTAATATATAAGGCTTCAAAATACTGCATTTCACTGACTGTATGCCTATCGCAATTTTCTTCCTTACTTAAAAGGAGAAAATGCCCTAGTAGAAAATTTTGTGAAGCTTTGGCTAGAAAACAGCATCTGGTAAATGCTGGTGTTTAAATCTAATGAAAACTGAATAGAAATGATCTTCAGAGTCTTCTGAGATATGTTTTAAATATCATGTGTTGTTTTGTGAAAAGTCATTACATTTTACTCAGAGTATATGAAAGACTTGATGCCATCTGGGTGTGACAGCAACACGATTAAAACCTGACAATACTCTGTGCCTTTCACTTTTCCTACCCTGCCAGTCTGTGCTGCCGTGCTGATGAATGAGAAAGTGATTTCAGTGCTCTTGCTGATGAAATTGTAATGCCAAATAATCTTCATGTAAATGTAGCCTTGTAACACATATGTTTAAGTAAGGTCAAGTACAGATGCCTTACTGAATGCTACATGGTAATATTAATGTTCTATTTTTGTCAGGTGACCCTGGTTGTACTTAAAAGTATTTGAGTGCTTTTCTTCATTGGAAAAAAATCTTGAGCATGAAGAAAAGATGTAGAAGATTTCAGCTGTATTCCACTTCTTTCTTTTTATGCTTGATAGTTTCAAAATTCATATTAAAGAAGTTTTTAATGTTTCCATAATGTTCCTTGTTCCAGCAACTAATTACTAGTTTCTTTTATACAAGTTTCTTTTATCACTTTACATCTTTATCCGCCAAACTTACTGGATGTTTCTGGGAAAACTTAAGTAATTACTTCAGTGATTTTTTTTCCAGGTCATAAACAAACAAGAAATACTCTTCCAAAATAGATTTTCACTATTTCCCCCTCCATTTTCAAATGTCTCTCATTTTAACAACCTAAGTCAATTCTTTGCTCTTAACCGTTCAGTAGTTTCTCTTTGTCACACTGTTTGCTAACCATACAGTTTAGTGTTGAATATTGTACTGGTATCTCCACAAATCTTAAATCACTTGGAGCCAAAATTACTCCTGTTGCCCCACTATTACCCCTTCCAAGCTTTCTGTCCAGTTTTACTTGCCTCAGTTTCTATTCTGTGCTTTGGCGTTCATTTTTCTAAGCAATAAATTTTAGATTTATCTGATAAACTTTCTACTATAGTGATCTGGACTACTCATAGGTTTAAGACAAGAATATATCAATTTGTTTTCATGTACAACATGTTTTATACTGGTGAAGTCACCTGAATGGCATTAATAAGAATTCAACACTTTGGTCTGAATCTGATCCTGGTCTTCAACTTGTTGAAATTCCTGTTATTTCCATTCTCACCATAGGTGTTGTGTCAGCTTTCTTCAATCTATTAGTGCCTCTAAGGTTCAAAACTGAATCTCTGTTTTTTCTTTTCTTATTTTAATGCTTCCTTCTGAATAGTTTTGTCAGAAGCCTTTTTGTCATGTACAGGCATTTCAGCTTCCTGATCTAATAATTTTGCTGATCCTGATTTTCTTCTATAATTCTTCTCATTTCCTTAGGAAAAGTAAATCTGCTGCAGCATCTGTTAGCCATCCTTGTTTATTAATAATTAGGCATGAATGTAATTATAAATTCTTTAATAATTTACCTTTACCACCTCTGAGAGGCCCATAACTGATCTCTTGTTTAAACATTTCAGATCTTTGTCTTACATTATTTTCATATATCATTCTTGAAGTGTTGACCACATTGTTGATACAAGCAAAATCTTATCCTCAGCTCTTGCCAGGAATTTATCTCTGAATGTGTTATCTCTTCTAATTGGACATTTGGGAGAGAACAGATTGCTGGAAGCTCTAGCCCTATGGCTCCTTAATTCATAGCTGCTTGGCCCTTGACTAAATTAAAGCTGCATGGAGCTGTCTGATTTAAGAACTCAGAGTATTAAAAGCAGCAAAGGATGAGCTACAGAGGGGCTATGTGCTGCTATGCTGTTTATACATCCTATTTTGATCTGGCTCCAAATACTAACATTCACTTTTCTCTTCAGCTACTTTTGCCAAATTAATACTACTGAAGGAACCAAGCACAGAGGGATCTCCAGCCATTGAGGGGCTATTTTGACTGAATATGTAGTGGAAAATGGGATTAGCAGACCAGAAATCTAGTCCTCTTCAGGAGGTGAACAGATGTGCTCTTCCAGCTTTAGCTGTGCTGGTGGAAGATAGTAACCGCAGCCTGTCTCTGGGTGGTTATCGGGAATCCCAAATCCCTTCGATTCTGCTAGTAGCACTGCTCATACAAGCTTCCTCTAACCCATTTTTTCAAAATGCACTAGATTAGCAAAGACTTACTGTTTATCTAAACTAACCTGGCCTCCTTAGAACTGAAATAAATCGGGGAGTGCTCGCATAACCTGCTCTGCCAGCAGAGCAGTAGGGGCAGCAAAGAGCAATGGGCAACAATCCGTCTCCCTGCCATAGCTGCTTCAAAATGCATGCCTAGTTAGACCCCAAGTTCTGCTAGATACATATTTTGCCTCCTTCCTATCCCCATGGTAATTCCAGTTCCATTTACTCTTTTAATTTCTGCACTTTAGATTATTCTGCTTTTGACAGCAGTACTTTGTTTCTTTCAAAAGCTTTCGTTCTCCCAATGGCTGTGTAGAGTGATGATCTGGTGAGCAAGAAAAAAGAGTGGCTTCTAACTACACTAGTATACACCCCTCCTAGTTGTCTACACTTAATGAAATTTTATTATCTGCTACCTTTAAATTCCTCTGTGATAAACCACCAGAATTTGTCACGTCACACTACTTTGTATTCCGCATGAGAGAAAAAAAAAATTGAATACTTACTTGCTTAGAAATATCTATCAAGAAAGATTGTGTTTGCCCCATGGTGCTTCTGGCTTGAATGAGAGAAAACACAGATGTACCGGACACATTGTGGAAGAGATCTTCTGCTGGAACAAAAAGATACCAGAAAAACAAATTACTTTACACAGGCTGGAGATTTGCTGTTTTCATACCAGTAGATAAGGTTTTTTCATGTTTGCATTGCAGACTAGTAATGACAGCATTCAGCAATTTGGGGTCAGATTGGTTTATAAGTCTCAAGCCAAATGATTTTTCCTCCTATAATAAAAATGTATGAGAATTTTTTTTTATTTTTTAGTTTTACCCTTTGACAAGAAATTAAAACTTAAACATCAATATTTTTGACATTTTGAAGGTGATTTTTTTTTTTTCAGGTTGGAGACTTCTAAAGGTGGGGAAAAAAAGTGGTCAAATTTTTAAATTGCTCAAAAGATTTCAGACAACATGTAGATTTCATGGTCTGCAGCTTTTTAGAGGACTCTGAAAGAGAATGAAAATATTGCAGTGGAAGTGGGAGCCAGGTCCAGATGCACATGACAGCCTTAAGAGAGTCAAGGAAATTGAGGGCAGCTGAAAAGAAAGTGCAGTGGGATTTATTGGCATCAAAAAAAGTCACAGGCTTAGAGAATTTCGGTCTGACTACTATTTACTGTGTGTTTAATCACAAAGGCTTTGGAGGGAGTCAAATCTGTCTGGAAAAAGCAGAGCTAAAAAGGTAATTATTTTCTATTTTTTAATGGGTGAGAAGCTAGACAAGGGGAGAGGCAGCTGAAAAATCAAACCAGATTTTGCAGGGGGGAGTGAAGCAGAAGAACCCAAACCGCGTTTTTGACCAACACGCTAATGGTAAACATTTGTCAGTGACGCATCTTTTTCCCCTAGGGATCCCTCTGCTTCATGTACGTACGTTTGCGTGAAGGATGCAGTTTGGGAACGACCGGAAGCTTTAAGATTATTAAACCGAGAAACAGACAGAATAAATCCATCTTCCCTCTCTGTGTGAGCCCAGGCGGCCCCGGGGGTGGCGCTGGCACCGCGCAGGAGCGCAGCACTCGGGCCGGGCGTGCGGGACCGGGAGGCGCTGCGGGAGCGGAGTGGGTGGCCGTCGGCGGCCGCGGGGACCCGGCGGGGCTGCTCGGAGGGAGCTGCGAGTCTCTGCCGCTGCTTCTGCTTGGGAGCCAAAGTTTCTAGCTGGGCAAGGGGCGGCAGAGAAGGCAGAGGGCGTATGCCTTATGGTCATGTAGGAAGCCTGCCTACGGCTCAGGGGTGCGGGAGTAAAGAGGATGATAGATGCTTTGGGTGGGGCCCGTTTTATCTCATTCCACGCTCTGCTGAGGATTCAGTGCTGGGTGCTACTCTTAATTCTGCTGTTTGCCTCCCCTGTAGGTGGGTGAGATGTGTGTGTGAAAGTTGTGCAACTTCTCCTATGGCTGATTCACGTTGCAGAGAACTCGGCTCTTGTGGAAAGATTTCTGGGCTGTTTTTTAGAACACAGTCAAAGATCGTAAAGTCCCTATGCCTATGTGGCATTTTGCAAAGTAGATTTAAGTGAATGACAGGCAGGTAAGTGAGTCTGATTAGCAAATTTCAGAGTCGCTTGTGTTGCAAACGGAAAGCTTGTCTAGCAGACGTCCCGGCTGGCCCCTTGTTTTCATTGGTTTGATAGTGTTGCGTGAGATTGATGGTATTTGATATTCTGTAGATGAACACACACAAAATTTGCCTGATTCTGTTATTTTTTTTTTTTACTTGCCTTGTCTGTGGGCACTTTGGAACTGTGGCAAAGGTGACAGGGCTCTTACGAGCATCCTTTGATGTCTCAGACAGTGGCCACTATGTCTCTTACATTGGTATGATTTCACTTTCCCAAGGAGAAAAGAATGTGTTGGTCATGCACCATTTCTATTTTAAATTTGATGAAAAAAGAGTTTCTAATTTAATATTACCATCAGAAACACTTCTCTTGTGCTTTGATTAATCTGGCCTTTGCAGATTTCTGTTGTCTAGTGGATTGCTTACATAAAAGGGAAGAGTTTGGTCTACTAACAAAGCAAGTTGTTTCCTTTATGAACACTTATGTTTTATCTACCTGCATTTTTAATACACAGGTCTGGTCTGGCTGACCAAGGAGCAATATAGGCAAATATTGAGGAGGAACAGTTATCACAGGCAAAATAACACCTAGTTACAAGTAAGGGGCTGTAAGTAAAAAAGAATCAGATTGTCATACTGGGTAGAGAAATGAGAGATTGGCAGAAAGCCTTGGAGAAGACAGGATTCTTATCACAGCAGAGTTGGTTCTGACATTATTATTGTACTTGATGATGTAATCAGCAACACTTGGAGAAGACATTAAATACCTTTCAATATAAACATTGATTAGGATATAAGAAACTAGAGGAACAAACTGTAGTTGAAATGTACATAGTTCTGAGCAAGAGTTACAAAAAAGAATGAATTACATAAAATAGTGTACATACCTGGTGTTCCCCTCTATTCTTTTGTTTTGGTGGTTTTACAGCTAATTTTTAGTGCTTCCCTTTCTTTTATTTAAGTAATCCACAGAAATTAGGGGAAAAGAAAATCTTGACAAAGGACAGTACTTCTCAGAAATTTGCTAAGCTTTTCAGGGTGTGTTCATTTCCATTGATTTAAATAAGGTTGCTTATGGCAGCATAGCTGAACAGACTTTTCTTTAAGTTTTTTCAAGACTGATGCCTTTGGTTTCTCTTTTGGATGCACTTAGTATGTTCAACTACAGAGTCATATCAGTGGGATTGCAGTAATTACATCAGTAATTTCCTTTAGTCTGACTTTCCCTGAGTTAGAGGATAGCTATGTCACTTTCCCCCAATTCTTCAGAGATTTTTTTGACTTAATATTATGCCACACTAAAGTGAAGCATACTGAGAATTATTTTTGTTTTTAAGGAAAAGACACAGCATTTAGATTTAGGAATAGCAGAAACTTCAAGATTGAATTATTTTCCTATAATTTATTTAAAAAGAATATTTTGCCATAGTATTAGAACTCTGTTGTAATGACAGAGAAGAATGTGAGAGAAGCTCTTGGAGCAACATGATAGATGTCTTTTTTATAAACATCTAGTTTCTAGAGTGGAGTGTTGTGATTATTTTACATGTTGTATGAGAGCTTTTATTCATGAAAGCACCTAAGCGTGCACTTGAGGCTACTTTGTAATTTCTGATTTCTAAATGATTTACTGCAATAAAAGTAGCATGTAATAACTCCTACTTGTGTTTGCTGATCAGGCCAGATGGTGGAGTGAGGACAGACAAACATTTTTCTAGGCTGTTGTACTCTTGACTCCCCCAAAACCATTGCCATTGTGGACAAATTCTCAGTGATGGGAAGAGCTGACTTCCTTGGGGAGATTTTTAGCAACAACATATTTGGACATTGGATTCTTACTGTGTCAAATCAGAATTCTCCTTAGCTCTCTGTGTCATCTTTTGACATAAAGTTAAAAGATTTTTACAATTCGCATAAAATTTAAAATGTTAAATTAGAAGCATTAGTGAACTTAGGCTGAGTAGAAGTGTGACTTGACAGAAGACTCAAATCTACCAGTTTTCACATCCACAATTCGTTTATTTTACATGTTTTGTTCTAGTGTATATGTCTTATACAGATCTGATCCTATCAACACTTTAATAAAAGAGGTGTGGAATCCAAGTCTTCTTAAATTCTATCAAAACAGACTTCTTGACATCAAGATTTTTTTTTAATCTAGGGCAGGTAGTCTATGAGCTGGAGATGCATGTAAGTGGGGCATGGATCAGACACTCTTTTCCATTGCTTGTGACCCAGATAATTCCTTGTGCTGCTGATGCATTTGAAGAGCACAGACTCACTGGTAATTAAGACAGCTTTATAAAAGTTCTAGCAGTTGTAGCTGTAGGATGGAGAGTACCTGGAGTACAGAATTTGTTAATGACATTGAATTTCCTCCAAAAAGGAAACTCTAATATTTGCACATAGACTGCTATCCTGTGGGCTGCAGAGTTATATTAGGGTTGCATTTAGTCACTATTTAGAGGGATGATCCCCAATAAAAATGCCAGCTGCTGCAGAAGGCCTTGCTGATGACATGGTAGCCAGGACTTTCTCTCAGAGGCATTACTAAGCAGTGCTCCACATGCCTCAGGACCTTTTGGTTTGATGGCTAAGGTGTATTTTAAGCAGACATCTTTCAGTTGAAGCATTTAACACTGACATACAAGGCACAGATCAAGGGCAACAGCCTGCAAAATCCTTTTTGATCTGTATGAGAATGACAGGCACTGCATGATAGCTGCAGTCCAGGTGGGAAAGATCAGCATTGCTCTCTGAGCTAACCAAAGAGGTGTAAGGGTCTGGAGGGGAGAATTATGCAGAGACACTGAAGAGAGAAAGAAACCAGTTTAAAATGGTATCTTAAGCACATAAAATAAATTCTAGGGATTGTCCTGCATGCTTTCAAATGTATTCTGACTGTGCTCAATGCTTATCCTGTCTGCTTCCTTAAGCCAGAAATCCTAGGAAAAAGCATAGGTGGGAGAACTACACCATCATCTGGCATATGTAGGCTGATATGCCATTCTTGATAACTGTCAGGCATTGCAGCTTCTACACCACACATAACAGTGACTTACTTACAGAAGGACTAATTTCTCTTGCTAAAGGAGATTGACACAATAGGGCACAAAATGGTATTTGTACCCATATTTACAATCCAAATGGTGTAAGGTCATCTGAATATCACATGGCACAATTCACAGGGCAAAGAAAAAGAATGACAGTAGTAAAAAGTATTTTTTCAGTCAAATATATAATTTCAAAACACAGCCTTCATCTCCCACTTTTTTGTCTGAACAGCCTTTGGACAGTACAAGCCATTGTTAATTCTGATAGATGGATGTAGAAACCAGCTATAGATTCTGTTTCAGAATCTATGACCAAAGTATGAAAAAAAAGTTGGATTAAGTTTTCATCGGATGACTGTGGTGTTTATTCACTGGACCAGCTTTTATAATAGAGGTAGATGTTAGGTAGCTGGAGTGTGAAGTGTTAGGTTCTGCTGCCTTTGAGCCATCCAAAGAAAGTTCCATTTCTGGAACAACAATCAAGAAAAACCATCAAGCAGTTGACTGATAGATACACTTGAATCTGGCAGCATTCCCTAAGTGGTCACTGCAGAGCTGCACACAAGAAAGTTTAAGAGAGACACTATGTCCTCCTGGACTGGACTGTAGTATGAAGTACCACAAAGTTGGGTTTCAATAAGACCATTAAAACGCTGGTGTGAGAACAGCAATATCAGAGTGCTCATGGGGCAAATGGACATCTCATTATCATGAGTATTACTGTGCAGTGGATTAAACATGGGATTGAATATAGGTGTTGCAGAGAAGTAGACCAATTTTCTTAGGTTCATGCCCATTGCTCTAACCACTTGATTATACTGAGTTTACATTATTGTATCAGCCATAAAAATCATGGGAGATTTTCAGCTGATTCTTCTGACCTTTGTAGCACACCCAATAAAGTATGGGTCATACGGTCAGTGACTTCTTTCAATTTCATGTCATAGATACATTCTTCCTCAATTACTTTATCCTGTGTAATGGAGGATTTATCCTATCCTACATTATCTCTGTAAAGGAGATAGCAATTAAAGTAATAATCTGCATGTGTGACTGCACATCTTACCCTCTCTTTTTGTGTTACACTAGAAGTAAAAGAAATAGCAATTAGATTGATTTCTCTCTTCATTTCTCCCCTGTAGGCTGGGGTTCAGTAACCTGCATTACCTTTGCATACACTAGCCAAGAGCAGCTGGGAGCAGATAAAGCATGGCTCAGATCAGAAAGTCTTTGCTGAACTGAATTAGGCAGGCATGTTATAAATACCTTTTTCATTTTAGAAATGAGAAATTTGATAGTTTGCAAATACTTCCCTGCATCAGTACAAATATTTTGGTCCTGTATATGCATGCACACCTTCAGTAGCTTCAATAAGGCAATGCAGGTTGGTTCTCATAGTTTGGTTCTCATTGACATCACAGCAGTGATATGTAGAGCTCTGCAGACATGGTCAGGTACTGCAGCAGTGCCCTTGGAGCACAGCCATCGCAGGACAAGCTCCGCAGGAAGGGCACTGTTTGCCCTCGTGTTCCCTTGGCCAGGCTGTTATGGTTTTCCTATCCTCCCCTTCAGGCTTCGTCACCCTAGAAATATATTGATGGATTCTTTGAGTTGCTATTTATGCTGGGGTGCCAGAGTCTCTAGGATAATTACTTCACAGCACAGTTTACTGCAGTGAATGTTGTCAGAACAGCGATACGTATTTGTTGTTGTAGCCAACTGGCATTCAGCTTAAGGATCTTTCCCTGTGACTATTTAAATTAGAGTCTGTATTGTCTTGTGTGATAATACTCACAGAGCAATAAGACAGCGTGCTTTCTATGAAATGTCTTGTAGCCGGTGATCTTTTAAGCCTTTCTTGGCTTGTCTTCTGGTCTGAACATCTGTGCTCTGTCCTTCTTTCTGTATTGTGTTCACTGCTATTGGACATTCTGCTAGAGGCAAGATCAGGTCTAGTGTTCTCCATTTACCATCCTAATTGTGGTATTGTGTTGCTACTGCATATGCTCTTAATCAGCTTTCAAAATCCTTCCTGGAATATGTATATAAAATTTGTGAAATATTCTGTCATGCTTTGGAATGAAAGCAGAAAAAAAAAGATACTAGAAAGGAATCAGATTTTTAAATCAGTAAAACCTTTTTGGTATTTTCTATGGGATTACCTACATTTTGTTTTATCTTAGGTCAGTTAGTATCTAGATAATTTCTAAATCTGTGGTCTCTGCCACCTGGGAGGGAACCCACAAAACCCAAGCAAATCATCCTCTGTTGTCTCCTTTCACCCACAAATTCTTAACTTTTCCTTAGGGTTTCTTAGAGTCAAGGAGAACTGTGAAGTTGTAGGTGAATAACCTCTGGGACGATACCTGCCTAGGATGAGACAAATAATTTTTAGTTTTGTAATTATTTATTTAAAATTATTTTCTACTTGTTTTCATTATATCTTTCTCATTGTCCTGGTGAACTAGCATGCTTAAGACACTGCAGAAGAATATTGTTTTGTATTTACATTGGGCTTTAATACAACGTAGCATTGCATTTCATGAAATCAGAAAACTAATAATAAATGTAATTGCTTTGTGTTATGCCACTAAAACGTGTTCCTGCAACCTGTGTGGCATTCAGCAGTGATGTGTGCTGCAGGGTGGGCAGCAGTGGTGAGGTGACTGTATTTTTTGGTTCTAACAAAGTCACACTTGACCTTTGACCTGACGTCTCACTCTTGGTTTCAAGTGTGGGGTCATCTCACAGCAACCACCTGCCCTGCAATGTTTCTTCCACAACATATCAATTGCTCTGGCAAAGCAATTGCATACGTTTAAAAGATTTGCAGGCATATTGTTCCCATATGCGAGTTCTCTTGCAATGAGATATTCAGTTGTCACTGCTGGGGAACATGGTGCCCCTTTAACCTCCACCCGAAGGCTTGTGAGGCTGAGTCTGGTACTGAAAAATTTTCACTCACACTGCAGGCACTGCTAAGTGTTGTGTCTTGCACAGACCTTTTCTGTGGCTTACAGCTCTGGTCCAGGCTACCTTGCCTAATATATTTTGGTTGTCATGACTGATACTAAAATAAATATAATTGAAGAATAATACCCAATTTTTGGCATGTCACTGAATAAAATAAAGGAGAATGATCCCCGCACAGTCTTATTAAAGTAAGAAATTCAGCGTTAGAGAGAGTGAAACATCACTGATCTGCTACAAATGTGATCACGACAGTCTGGCTATATATACACAGAGAGAAAGTTATTAGTGTTGGAAAGTGAAATGCTGTGTAGAGGGAAGGCTACTGGGGCCTTAACTGTTTTCCCCTCTTGCTTTGGTTGTCACAGATGTTAGTCACATCGCATAATGCACTACTTGAAGGCACTCAGCTACTACAGTGACAAGGGCAACCTATACAGAATAGAAAAACTGTAAGCAGTGGTGTCCTGTGAGGATGAATTCAGGGAAGAGGATGCCTAGGGGCTATGTAAGCTGGTGGGTGGTTTCAGTAGCCCAGGAAATGGAAATAAAGCTCCAAGCCTCGGTCCTTTGAAGGCTTTTTCTTCTTTGCTATTCTTTTTTTATTATCACTGAACAATCAGAAAAACAGAAAGCAAACCAGTTTGAAAATTTTCCAAGGTCTTTCCATACACCATCCCAGAGGAGGAAGGGGATACCATTTCTTCAGGTGTCCTCTGGCACTGCTTCTCCTGTGTTTCTTGTCTGCCTCAAGCAGTGCTGTGGGGGCTTAGGACATGTTAAACTGCCTCTACTTTGCACAAATCAGTTGTCACAGAAAAAAAAATTATTGTATTATCCTTCTTATGTAATGATAGCCTTTTGAAAGAGTAATTTTCTTCTTCCATGCTCTCCAGAAACACTTGGGCTCTCCTCTCCCTTGAATCTTCAGAGCCAAAGAGGTCCAAATAGGTGCTTTATCTCAGCAGGGCAGACATGCCACCATCGTGAACCGCAGCAGCAGTGATTGCTCCATGATACGGGTCAGATTCCAGGTGCCTAATGAGAGCAATGGGAGGTACTGAGTGCAGAGCGGGCCTGAAAATGTGGCTACTACAGTTTGGACATTAAGCACATGCAACTCCTCCTGAAATCAATGGGAGGCAAAGGCCTCTCAGCACTGGCAGTAGGAATGTTATTCATCTCTGAAATCTAACCTTACAGAGTGGTTACAGAGATGTCTACCTCTGAACATGAATCACTGCATCTCAACTGTGTCTTTAAGGCTTCTAGAAAGAAATAAGTGCATCTTATTCTGGTCACCAGGTTATTCTAGGTGGCTGTAGGTAATTGGAGGCAATTAAGTTGATATGAAATGAATTCTCTTGCTGTCTAAAATCAAGGACTTGCTTATGGGGAGCAACCACAGTAATAGGAAACATTTCCAGTTAATTAATGCATCCAGTGAAATATCTCATCAAAATGGCAGGGCCAAGGATGGGATCATGGACTCTGAACTCCCATTACCTTGCACTCATCAGGCACATCTTCAATGTAAAGCTTAGACTGAAGATACCTAAAAAATGGCTATTTTTGTTCTATGATAGATGTGTTGTTAAAATTGTCTTTTTTTTGAGCTGAAACCACTCGATTTTTTAAAATCTAATCATTACTCTTTTAAGCAGGATATGAAGAAATTAGTTAGATACATTAGAATATCTAAGAATGAAAGATGCTGAATCTTATCCACTGTATATATGATAAACATGAATTATGGGCAAAAAAATGGATTATGTTCTCTAGCTGTATTTCACAGTGTTGCAAGAATAGTAAAAGAATAAGTAAGGTGGTAATCCATAACTTCAACCATTTTTAGGTTGAAAAATACATAAAAAATGATTAACTTACTCTTTACTGTGAATATAGAAGAGTGTGACAACATTTGTGGTAGTCCCACACCATGGAACTTGAGAAAGATTTCAAGTTCATAAGTATGTTTAATGCCTCCTTCTTTGCTATTGTATTAAGTAATAAGCTTGAAAATACACCATGTTGGATCTTCAATGGCTGACATTCATTCAGCCGCGTCTACTGCTTGCTCGATAAATTATGTATGTACATTAAAATATAATTTGTTGAATCCTCACAAAATATATCCACTCTGCAGTACATGTGATACTGGAAAAAATGCAATTATATTTGAGTATATTTCTGTTTTACCTAAGTATTTGTCTCTGTGGCCACATCCTCACTTGATTTCAATGGATTTGGGAGAATCTGGTCCCCAAGACTTTAGTACTGTAGGATAGTCAATTGTATTTACTGTTCCGGGCTGGCAGTTGCACCTTTTGGGGATGAATATTAATTCTCCTCTTAGCATAATCATTTTAGAATATTCCCTTTGTTC
>VYZS01046466.1:15839-30239 GCA_013400695.1 Neodrepanis coruscans
ATTTTAGAATATTCCCTTTGTTCCATTGCCCAGATGTGTCTCATGTCATCAGCAGATGAGCTGAACAGCAGTGGTTTGACATGCTCGGTGGCTGATTAGGCACACCGGTTTGAGTAGGCTGTGATGAAGCAATTCGTATAGATGCAGTGGAGCTGTTTCTTAGTTGTGCCTCAGTATTAAGCAGTGGTAATGAAGAGCTGGTAAACAGGATGCTTTTTTGTGTGTCTGGGTCCACACGGCTACACTCTCATTGTCAATTCTGAAATACGCTTTGGGGAGAGCACCAAATATGTGCAGGAGAGCACCAAATATGTGCAGGAGAGCATACTGGCACCAAAAAAGAGACTTTACCTGTGGAAGCATGCCCTTTGACCGCTGAAAATACTTTTGCAGTGTGGAGAAAACAGTGGGAAATGTCTCCTGATTATGATGAGGATGAGTTAGACACAATTTCTCTGACAGCAGTAACACTGTACCTACCATCTGACTATGTGAGACGAGAAAAAAAATCCAGCTTGATCAACTTCTTTTAAGTGGAGAGAAGGAAAAAAGCTGTAGGTTCAGCAGATGGTTTAAAATGTCCAGTGGCATCCCGCAGCCTGTGTTTCTGGTACCTGGAATTGGGTCCTCTGACCACTGCCGCTGTCTACCTTAGTAAGAGAAAAGCCATGAAAGAGAACAACTCTTGTTCATAGAACTATGTCTGAAATGGGTGATCAGGCATGAGATGATTATGATCATTTGTCCTAGATGCCATGTTGATCACTTTATAGTCTCAAATTGTCTTAATGTATTTATTTCTTCTGTATCCCTACTAAGAGTCTTTTCCTTTCATTCCTTATGCTGTAATGAACCAACACAGAGTAGCAAGTGGCAAGGAACCATTATTTTTGGTTGGTGGCCTATGTCTTCTGTAGCAACCTCCAACATAAGTGAGCCCAATTTTGTGACCATAATTACACATGGGCCCAACTGTTTGAACTTGCAATTGCACCCATTTAGGAGCTTTGCAATTGGGAAGTTAATCTTCTAAATGGGGACAATTGCAAGCTACAAATAACTACTTCAGCATTTAATTGCTGGTGTAAAATGATTCTTACAACATTAGAGGTCAGGTCGAAGTCCAGCTAAAAGCAAAGCAAAACCAGACTGAGCCTGTTCGGGCAGTATGGAGGAGGCATGAAGTTTCCTGGACAATAAATCTGCCAGTGGACTACAAATGGTTGCAAAAATTGAAAATCGTGGGTTTGCAAACAGAGAAAAAGAATGCCTGGGGCACTGTTGTGTAGCAGCAGTGCATCAAGCTCAGTCTCTCACAACAGACAGGTAGATGAGCTGACTGGAAACCATCCAAAACACAGTTACTGGGATTTCAGCCACTGAAATGATGTTTGAAAAACAGTTCCAAAAAGGTCATATTCCAGAGAACAACTTGCTAGCAAAGTTTAAAGACCAAGTAAATTTGTCTTATGTTCTACAATGGAAACACTTATGTCACAGTAAAATTTGAAACATGAACAGTTTTTATACTTAAAAGGAGAAGTAGCACCACCCCTTTCAAAACCTTGCCTTAAGGTTTTCACCATTTTTTTGAAGACAAATGAAGGATATTATTAGATTAATACCTGCTTCTTTTTTGCAGGTATTATGAGAATTCTAATTTACAAAGCCAAATAAAATCTCTAAGCTGCATTTAAATACAGGTATGTATAGGGGCATAGGGTTATTCTGGTTGAACTTGTCCCTCTGACAATTCTCACTCTTCTCATTTTTATTCCATAACAATACACCGGAAAGCATTATTCAGAAAGAATGACTGATTTGAGGGATGTCTGAATTTAAGCACAAGTTTAGTTTTAAAGCATTTTCTACTGCAAATCATAGGGTGAGTTCTTTTTTTTTTTCCAATTTAATTTCAGACTGTAAAGGTGTTAGTGCAAGCTGGAAAGAGGAAACAAGGCAACCCCCTCAAATACCTGTTAACATTTTTTGCTTCAATGGTATTCATACTCTTTAATATTTGCTTCCCCTGAATATTCTTTTAAGCAGATGAGCTTTCTGGCAGGGATGGTCGTGGAACAGGAAATTTTAAACACATTTGAAAATATGTAAAGAGTGCATTTTTAATTTGCAAATATGGTACGACAACTTAGTTCAGAGAGCAGTGCAAATATCAAATAGTAGGAATATGCTGTAGGGACTTTTTCCCTTTAAATTAAGTTTTAGCTGTGATTGCCTGTCAGATGAAGGACAGAGCAGTGAGAGGTTGTTGTAATGATTCCCTAAATAGCTCCTAATAACAAATGAATTGCAGGGAATCTAGAGCTGCTTCTGTGAACTATTTGTATATAGGAAAAAATCTGCTTTCTTATATGAATTACTTTATCAATTATGCTAAAACTGGTATTATAGCTGCCAAATATAGGCTCCTGCCTGATTCACTTAGTTTTTTTTCTAGTAACTTAGTTTTCAGTGAAATAATTTAAAATTTTTCCTAGCAGAACGCTAGGTAAAGCCTGAGGCTAATGCCAATCCTTTGCAGCATAAGTGAACAGCGATCCTTGTAATCTCACTGAGAACAAAATAATTTGGACAATTTCTGAGAGATATTGGCCCACTGCTCTGAAGAACAGGAGAAATGGGAGATAATTGCTATCTCACAGAAACTGGAGTTTTGTGGTTTTTGGGTATTTTGGCTTGATGAACATCAATTTCTCCATCAAAATTGGTTCTTAGAAGCACATGGTTAAACAGTTTGTCTGGACAGTCCCAGCATATGCCCCTGGGAAGAAAAAGTCCTTCTGAGAACTGAATCCCACTGCAGATGAGGTTATATGCTTCATGTATACTTTCTAGTCTTGGTTGAACTTGTGATTCTGGCAGTACTAATTCTGATATAAAATAACATGCACAATGTATAGAGTTATATTTATATACATGAAAATCCACATATATATGCAAACTTTGCATACATATTTTATATGTATTTGATTTATTTATATTTTATTTTCTGACCTCCTCACTGGCTGCTGGTCTGCAGTAGGGAAAAGGCACCTCCAGTGGGCCTGACTGTCCTTTCTTGCCCTATTTTATGTGAGTTTAGGGTACCAGTGGGGCAGTGGAGAGGTTGTCCTAACTGAAAGATTGTCTTTCTGGTTTGAGAAAATGCTAATATTTACTTTTGACTGTCATGCACTTCAGATTTTTCGGCTTGGGAATACCTGAGGGATACATGTTTGCTTGCGACGCATTGCAGTTTAATTAAGCTGATATCAGTTGTATTGTTTTGTATGCTTTGTGGCAAGCATGGAATAAGCAAGTGGTTTATTTTGCTTATTTTTAAAGAAGGAACTAAAAGGAAATGGTACAATGCAGAAGCATTATAGACAAGTATCCTCTGGGGCAATTGTTTATTGACCCACTTTTTAGCAGAACACCATATACATTATCATGCTACATCACAAGTGTGATTCTGCCCCATCAAACTGAAGGGCATTTTTTTCCATCATCTTAAATGAGAGAAGCATTTGACCCTAAAACAACATTCCTCACATCCTAATGCTTGTGAGACAGTTACCATTTGTACAGTGCATAGTACAATAGAGAGCTCTTATTCCTTGAGTGTATTCTTTCGTATGTGGTTTTAAATATAATTTCCTTTTTTTTTCCCCTTTCTTTTTTCAAGCTGTTGTGGAAGTTTGCCTAAATAATGCGCAGTCTGCTTTTCCTGGGTAAACATTTTCCAAATAGTGTTCATTAAGGGCTATAAAGCAAATTCCAGTGCAAGCTGATCTTTTATGTTCCCCCTCCCTTATGTCCACATTTCTGGGAACATTGATGCTGGAACCAATACAAACCATCCCAGCTGTCTCCAAAATTAGTCCTGAGAAAAATAAACTGTTCTTCAAAGTAATAATTTTATACAACTAAATAAATAAATATTGTCAATGCTGGGTCAAAAATACAAGCAAAATTACATCAAATTCACTTCATAAGATGGATTGTATGAATACATTTCAGTTCCTCTCTCATCATTCTCCTTTATATTTTTAGACAGTCTTTATGTGAATACAATGACTCCAATATCAAACATTTTAAATGATGCTTGAAATATCAGTCACTTGACTTTGATGTCACACACAATTAAATTCAACCCATCTTCTCTCAGTTAATAACAGCAATCTCACCAAGTCTAGTGCCTAATTAATACAAGCTATTTGTCACATAGAGGTGACACATGTATATCAGAAAGCTTGAAATATTGTTTTGTGCTGCAGTATCACTAGCCAGCCCTGCAATATAGAAACTGTCTTATGTATGATTGTCTTTAAAGATTTCAAAAGGCCTCAGAGTTTGGTGTGCTCAAGCTGGGACTCGACAGTGCATAGAAGGCACTACTGATGTGTTGGCTCCCTTTAGGCTGCTAAATAGCAAAGTATTTAGAAAGAAACGCTGCTAGAATTGAAAGGTTCATACCTGATCATTCATTTAGGTGATCGGCAGAATTACGTATACAACAGTGCCAGTGGTAATTTGCTTAACCTGCAGTTTTTAAGCTATGTGATAGAACACACAATCATACATTTTCTTATTGTTGCGTAAGCATTTTTTCATATTATTTATGCTCAGCAGTTTTTAACGGTATGTTTCAGCTAGGGTTGCTGTTGCCAAATAAATGAGCTTGTCTACCTCATGTTAATCATCATTGTGTAATAAATAACTGTATAATAAGACAGACCTGATCCTGCCATCTTTACTCAGGCAAAGATCCTGTCTACCTCACTGAGTGTTTTGCCTGTATTGAGGCAGCAGCCGTGGGACCAAAAATTGCCTGCATCGTTAGTAGCCGTAAATTAAGGATAATTTGTTATTGAACTCTTCTTGGGAATAAAGCACAACAGAGAAACCCTTAAAGTAAGAAAAGAAAGGAAACATTAGTTATCTATGGATTAGTAACCATAGTAATACCTATGGATTTTCAGTGCATTATATTTTGCAGCAAGTGTGTGAGGTTTTTTCTGGATTTTTGATTATATGTGGTTTTGCTTCTTTTGTACACTAGCAGTGGGGTGTTTGTAAGGAAAAAAGAAACCATCTGCAGAACTTGGGGGCTTTCTTCCACCCAGAAGTGAGCATGCCAAGGTCTACCACAGCAGCTCTTGTATTGGCTGGTGGGCACAGTGATGACCTAACTCCATGTATAGTTTCCTCTTTGGCTTGTGTAGTGTGTTGTTTCTTCCTGCAGGCATGGGTATAGGTCCAGAGATGGACTGAAAATTTTTCCCCTCGGATCTACTCTTTGTTAGCCCTCTGTTAAATACCCTCAAAAGCGCAAAACACAGGGAAACCTAAAGTAATCTCAAGGATCTCCATTACAACATGGAGATAAACTCTCTCTACCTTTCTAAATTATATATTAGGGGACATAATAGTGCACATGTATTTTCAGTGATGAATGGGAATGAAAGACGCCTCTATAGCAAAAACAAGCGAGTTTTTCCTTTGCTGCTTAAGAAAATATGAAAGGTTGATTTCACATCTTGTTAGACATATGTTCACTTTTAAGCCCATCAAAATGTGAGTCTGGATCAAGGTGAAACTGAGCAATAAACCTATATGCAGAAGAGTAGAGAGTGCCCCTTCTGAGGAGACAGGTGCTGTTTGATTTCAGTGACAATCTAACAAGTTAGTTGGTAATAGAGTTGTGGTAGAAGGGTTTTTTTTCCTAGTTGTGGTATCTGCAAACACATAAAAGTCACACTTACTGGAAGGAAAAATTTAATTGAAAACAATGACTATGAGAAGGATTAAGGGTTGTGGTGGATAAATATGTTATTGTGAGCTGCTACAGGATGCTCTGGTTAGAAAGATTAATGTGGTAGTAGATGGTGGTGGTAGTAGCAGCATGTTGATCCTGTTATTCCAGATACATCATAAAAAGATATGAGGGCATTATAGCCAATGCTGAAACTGAGCAGCATATAGGGCATAGAAGCATCTTGTGTTCTGTGGGATGGAGTGGTTGGACACTGAAGCCAGACAGTTTAAGATTAGAAATCAGGTGTGTGTGTTTGACAGTGAAACTATTCCACTCTTGGAGTATTCAGTGTTACAGTGAATGCTCTACCACTTAGCATTTCTACATCAAGTTGGGAAGAATTTCTAAAGAGGAGGCTTTAGTACCCTTAGTGATGCAGCCTTTGTGTAGTAATTGCTAAATGAAAATTTTTCCATATTTCGGAGATCAGGTTAAAAGGTCATAATGGGCCTTTCCAGACTTAAGTGCTTAGAAAGGTTAGTTCCTGAAAGACAAGGATGTCCAGTTTCAGTGCAGTCCCTGAATTAGAAATATCTCAAAGATGAAAGGGACCTATTGAATAATTTAATGATGTACTGTTAAAAGTAGAAATGGTTTGGGGCTTTTGAAAATATTTTTGTACCTGGTGTAGGATATGGAAAAATTGCAAAGCACATTAACTGTGGGAATGAAATGGCAGGCTGCACAGAGCAGCCCTAGAGCAAATCTGATATGTGATGTAGTGACCATATCACTAGTATGTTATATAGTGCAGAGTGCTACGATTCTCACTTAGAAGCCGCAGAGGTAGTTACTATGTGACTGTCTTCTCAAGAAGTTTAGCAAGAATTTTCTTTTTATTTCTTTTTATTTTTTTTTTTTTTTGCATGTTAACTTTCATAAAATTATGCTTCAGTTACCTAATAGACAAAATGCATCCTCCCTGATGGTCTGTCAACTGCTTCCTGCTACAAAGCTTCCAGGGGCTGAAGTGCTGGAGGCGAGCCACCTTGGCAGGTGTCCAGCCGCCTGGCTGGCCAGCTGGCTGCTGCTTCCACTGCCTCTGCTGCTCCTCTCTGGGTGGAGGAGAGCAGTCCCTTCACAAAGGCTCCAAAGAATCTTAGAGCGACCATTTGGATTGCCAAAATGGTGCAATAAGGCACTAACTGAGATAAAGACAAGCACTGGTTCATACCATATGCATTTATAGAGAACTGCGTGTTGTCTGTCCCAGCAACTGGATGACTTGGGAGCGATTAATGAAGATGTATTTTCTGTGTACAAGGTGCTAAGTGTGTCTGGTGCTGTGAAGATGATTATGTGGGACGATGTTCTTTTGCCATATTGTTTTAGACCTACCCTCTGCTTTTTTTTTCCTGTAAAGCCAAAATAAAATAGGGGATGCGTTTTCTTGCGTATTCAGACATGGCAGATGTGGCATACTCTCTAGCGTGATGGAAATAGGAAGCACAGATCAGGCGTCCCTTTCTCGCTGTGAATTCATGATGGGGTGAAGGAAGCTGAGAGGGTCAGCTTCCCCCTGATCTCTCCAGCCCCTGCTGCAGCCTGGCACCCTTCTAGGGACCTGTGGGCACATGCCCAAACACTGCAGTGCAGGTGTCCATTCTTGCCAGGCTCCTCTTGTCCTCCTAACTTGGTGTGCAATATTCCAACACCAATCAGGGAAAAAAATCACTATGAGTGGGTCAGAATCCAGCTACCTGAGGCTTTGCTGTTTGTTCTCTGTGCAGTCACTGTGTGTCATTTCTGTGTGTATTGGTACATTTTGCAGTTTCTGTTGGCGTGAGTTTGATTTCGACTGGAAGTGTTGATGAGCTATTTCATGTGGTGCTCAGGACTGTAGCTCTTGAAGGGGACATGATGTGAC
The DNA here is from genome assembly GCA_013400695.1 of Neodrepanis coruscans. Lineage (NCBI taxonomy): Eukaryota > Metazoa > Chordata > Aves > Passeriformes > Philepittidae > Neodrepanis > Neodrepanis coruscans. The sequence continues at coordinate 23,525 of VYZS01046466.1, forward strand.
CTCCTTACAGTTTATTGGCCTGCATTTATAAAGCATGTGAGAACTTCTACCCGAATCTCCCCAAACGCGTTTTTTTTTTTTTTTGTCTCTTTAAAGGTATAAATGTGCTTTATCAGTCAGAGTGCTAATAAGCCGTGCATCCCCAGAGCAAATGCAGTGGGACTGAGGAAAATGTGTGGGACTGCCACCTCCCACAAGCTGACATTCTAAATTAATCTCTGGTATTTATCTGCTCAGCTCTCTGTTTTAGTAGATTTGGGCAGCACTCAGGCTAATGATATATACCTAAAAATCACTAGACTCAGAGCTAGCAGGGGTAATGAAGTGTCTTGAAAATAGGGTGGTGACACATACTGGCTGTGAGCAAAAACAATGAGTCCTGCAGAGGTCATTACAAAAGCTCAGTATTTGCCAATTATTACTACATATGTAACACAGCTATTTCCTTCACTTCCCAAAGTGAGACGAATTGTGGTGAACTCAGGTGCTGTTGTAGGCTATCAGACATTATTTGATTCTGTCTGGATGTGTCTGGCATGGAGGTGGATGGGGAAGTCTTTGGGTTAAGGGCCCCATTCCACTTAAAAAGAATTTTATCTCACTATTTAGAAACCAAGAGCATTCCTCCACTCTGTTAGAGAGGACCATCCTCCAAGAAGCTATTGCTGAAATTTCAGAGATGTTCCTGGCTGACCTGTAAGGGATCTTCCATGGCTTTGTTCCCCACCTTGGTGCTGTGTCTTGCTGTCCTCTGGCTGGTATTTATGCTGGTGCTAGAGGTCCTTCTGTATCCTGGCTGATGCATAATTGCATGGGGAGAGCCCTGCGCTCTGGAGGGATGATGCTGGCTACTGGCCACAAGCAAATATGCCCAGCCTGCGATTTGTTCCTCTACAAGCAAAAGTAAACACAAATTTAATTTGTGTGCACTTATGAGTGATTTTAAAGGTGAAGGAAATTTTCCTTCTAATGTTTCCATATCAGGAAAATATTTCATATTAGGAAAGTTGTAAAAATTATGGGAAGTGGGAAGTTGCTTTATTTGTAGCAAAATGGGTTTCCATAAAGTGATGAATTAATGAAATAGTGAGGATCATCTCATTATATTGCAAGAACAATGGGAGATCCATAAAATTATCTGCTTCTAAATAATTCGTGATATCTCCTATGTGTAACACTACCGAGTCTTCTTTTCTATAATAAACACTATTTTCTTTTAGAGAAAAAAAGTAGAGAGCTGGACTGTCAAAATATTATATTGCAGAAGACTTGATAAAATTTTATTTTTTAAATAAAATTCAGTTTTATCATATTCATGGAAAATACAAAGGAAGTGTTACTTTTTCAAATTAATATCTTGGCAAATCTCAAGTATTTTTGTGTTTTTTAGTGCTTTATAGTACATGAATACAGAATGGCTGCAAGAAATTTAAGTTGTATAACATTTAATATAAATATGGGAAAAATCTTAGTGTGGTATATCTTATTTTTGATGTNATGTCTAGTAAATCTCAAGAATGTGTAGCCAAGTCATATTTTGTTAATTTTTATATGTGTTCAAAGATTGCTGTTGGATACTTGAAAAGAGAGAAAAAAGTTTTTTCTTTGGAATATGATACAACCCTATGNCATGACTCCGCAGAAAAGACATGTAAGAATTATAATTAAAAAATCCAGTGATTTTAGATTTCCTAAAATACAGTACTACAAATAGTTTTTTTAAAAGAGGGATGAAATTCTTTTTGCTAAGGTAAACTGGGAATCTTTGAAATAACATTAGAGAGTATCATAGATACATTTTTCCATCTAAATGATGTGTTCTTGAAATAAATCTTTTTTAAAATGTATTGATTTAAATGGAAATATTTCAGTGAAAATTGCTTCTAGTGAGTACAGGTAAATGTTTCAAAATGTTAGAGAAAGTATAATCCCAGAATATTTTATTGTTTAGGAAAATTGTTTAATATTGTAGTTGTGGTGATCAGTGGAATAAAATCGTCTTTTGCAGGTGAACACATCATCATCTGATGATGAACCATTTTGGAACTATGATGATGTTGATCTTTCTATTAGAAAAATCAAAAGAAATTTTAAAAAATCTCACATTCTGTGCTCTTTAGTTATCCTTACTGTTAAATTAATTGTATCAATCAAATGAGAAGAGCCCACTTCTCAAAATGTCGTGCTCCTGCTGAATACAGAGGGTGCAGAATAAATGCTTTTTAGGGGGTCTTAAAATATAATGAACTGACAGTGTAAAGGATTGTTTTCTCTCCTGTTGATGTTTAGGGAAAATAAGGAAATCTGGTCAGTACTGGAGTTTCCTGCAAGTGGAGTCAGTGCGACTCCAGCAGTGTGTGTGTGAACCTACCCATAGCTCATTAAAGGATCAGGCCCTGACTTAGGAAATGAAATCCTTACCTTAACAATGTTATGTGTGGTACTTTAAATCAAGACAACTTTGTTTCTTGGCTGATAAAACAAAGCTTGGATCCAGCTACCTAGGGTTTGATTCTGCATTTCTTGCACATCAAGGAATTTGGCTTTACAGGGAATTTTAAGCTTTGAAAGAAATCCTGGATTAAGCTCCTGAATGATTAAAATTTAAGTGCTGTCAGATTTCTACATATANATTTTATTCATGTAGTAAAATGGTCATTTCTTGATCTTTAATTCTGGGTAGCATATTACTGTTTTAAATTTAAGAGAATAATGTCTGTGCAAGTCATATGATCTGGTCTCACTCTCTATGTAGTAAGAATTAGTATTGTAAGAACTGGTTATGTTTAATTATTTTCCTCTTCTCAAAAAAGCAGTATTATTTAATGGACAATTTGTTTTTTTAAACTTATTACATGTGAAGGTTTAAAGGTTAAACAGTGAGTGCTTTTTTGAATGGCTGAGATAACTTTGAGCAATGATCCTTAGTGTAGACACGTTTAAAATAAATTTTTTAATGTCAATTTTCATTTGTAATACACTTAATAGTTTACATTTAAACTAAATCAAAACAAACAATTTGATGACAGCTACAATTTTATGTCAAAATAAAACAAAAAACAACAAGCTTTCAAAAGGACATAAAAGATATAAAGTGGTGACACATGCATGATAACTTTTTGATTTAATCTTTTTAATTTGATAGTATAAAAATTACCTATATCAGTGCATTAAGTCAGTCCAAACTAGAACTGTGAGAAAGCAGTAAAATTGTGTCAGGTTCATGGTAAAGCAAAACCTTTTGGAATAATAATAAAAAACTTGCAGTATTTATAATGTTGAGAAGTCCTTATTGTAGGTTACAGAACAAATGAAGTATTAAGTTACCTCTTCTGATTTTGATGGTAACAAAAGCAACTATTTCAGGAATACAGTGGTGTTAGAGCAATCAAAGAGACTGCTTTCTTACCATAATGTTAGCATCATCTCAGCATGTGGTGCCAGAAAGGTTCTCTTTCTGCAGCATACCACTAATCCTGCATTGTCTTTATTACCTATATTTTTTGATGCTTGCCCATGCTGATCATTCGCAAACTGCAAAGATGGAACATCAAGGTCTTCAAATACTGATAAATTATATTAATAATAGGATACCCTATAAACTCTTTAGCATCCTATGAATTCGAGGTTGCAGTCACCCTGCAATATATGTTCATATATAGACATATACTAAGCTGAAATAAATATTTTACACTCATATCACGTAGGAAGAGGAAATGATTTATAGCGCTGCAATAACAAGAAAACTTCATCTCTGGAATACGTGTTTATGGATATCTTTTTATAAAAGCTGATTTTACAAGTGCCCATCTCCCTTCTCGAATGTAAGAAAAATATGTGCGTAAAATGTATCTGTATGTCTTAGAGCCTGTAAAATTGGAGATATAAACCAGAATGGTTGATTGGCACAAGCCCTTAAAGACTTATGATTTGTGCTTTAAATTAATTTTAGACAAGTGAGGACATAAATTCTGGCCACAGCACGTCTTTGTTACTGCAAAAGCTCCTGAACATTGAGTATTTTTGTTGTCTGCAATATCTCACCCTATAGATCTAGCTGTGAAAAATGTCTGTTATGAAATGTAGCACATAACCTGTAAGTAATAGCAACTAAGTTGTTGTTAGTGAGTGGCTTCTCAGAAATTGAATATGAAAAACACTGTGAGTCCAATTACGTCATCTTTACATTGAGTGCTTTCTCATGAGTATTTCTGTTGAAGTCATTTCACATACCTCCCAAAATGACTCTTTCAAAATAATTACAAAATCATTTTCAACAGTGAATAAATGTGTAAAGGCTCACCAGTGATTTTAAGGTTGAAAAAAAGGGCCCTTTGTGTTAGATAATTTCATTGCTCTATGTTCACAAGTGATTAACTCCCCAATGAGATCTGATTGCTTTTTGTATTCAGACGGAAAGAAGACATGTAAAATGAGCAAAATGCTGTATTTTGAGTGCTGACTATGAGGCAAGTTGAACATATGCTTTTGGGACATCACAATGATTTGTTACTAGCCATATTTGCTGCACATGTGCAACATGGTAGCCTGCCAAAATGCACACAATAGTTACATGATGGGTCACTGAAAAAATAGATTTCAAACAGAGTGTCTAAATACTTAATTCATATACAGATATGGGACCTCTTCTAAGACACTGTGGTTTATTAAGGAAATAATAATATACATTTTATTAGAAACACATTCTGCCTAGGGACCCAGTTTCTTCTTCCTTTCATGTAAATGAGATCAAGCCTTGAACGTTAAGATGCTGGTCTAGAACCCAGTTTGGTGAAAAGGTAGGTAGAAAGACACTGGAAAGAAGAGAAAAGATGTCTCCTGAGGTGGAAAGAAGATGCAGACTTATCCTACAATGAGATGAGTGGACATGAATATAATGACTATCCTCTTGCCCTTTCCCAGTGTTTCTCATTTGTTGCTGTTCAGGATGAAAACAGAGGAAAATGTTTGAAAGTATGCTGGGTCTGCCCTCCGTGTGTGACCCCATTCAAATCCCATCACTGCCCCTGTGCAGTGGAACAAAATTGCTCTGTTGCGTCAGGACTTTGCATGGAAACAGGGCAGGATTTCTATGTAACTGTGGATATTCTATAGCTGAGAATGGTAAGTCATAGCTGAAAGTTCCCAGCAAACGCACTTTAATAATAACATGGAAAACTATGGGGAGAGACATTGTACCAAGGTCATCTGGTAAATAAGTGTTTCACAAGTCTGGTACTCAATTGACGTGACATCAGAGGTTACAGAAGGTACCACATTGTTTTAGCTATCAAGTCACTCCTTCCTGTATGAGCAGCTCAGATGGAGCAATGACCCCTCCTCCCCTCAGCTGGGCGAAGTGCTGCTCTTTTTGAGTGTGATGGTTAGGGCATGGCATGCTAATTTCCTTGCAAATCGTAGTTTTTGTGGAACTGTGGGATTGCTTGTTGACAACTTTGGAAATACAGAGGGACCGTTGGCTTTATGCCAGGGCTGGACCTGTTATTCCTCTCTGTATTCCTACTGCACATTCTCCCCATCCATTCTCCCCTCAACCACTCTGCTCCATTTTGTCTACAGGAGGGCCAGCTCCATATGTCCAATGATCTCCTCTGGCATTATGGTTCCCTGAACTCCCACACAGTCCATGCTGGGCTGAGGGTTGAAATACTCTTATGTTTTCTCCATGTACAATAACTGTTTCTGGAGATAACAGGTATGACATGAAAGCACTCAAGGACGATTATTATAGCCTGACATGATATGCGTGTATGCAGTGAGTTTTAGGAGCTGGATTTCTTTCTGGACTGGTAATTCCAAATTTGAGATTCTTTGAGACTATTTATAAAAGTAATCTAACAGAGTTGGAGTTTTGTTTGTTTAGGTTTTTTAGTTTGTGTGGTTTTTTGAGAACAAAAAGGAAAAATACTTTATTTGAATTTATGGAACAGAACATAATAGTCCTGACTATTAATTCTTAACTGAATATCTCAAAAATGAAAACAATTAGAGTAAGGTTGCATATAACCCCCCCTGAATGTCAGGTGTTTATACTCGTTTTACAGGCTATCAGAAAAAACAGCAAAGAATGTTTGCATTTAATGTAATTAATTTTCAAATACAAAGTCCAGTTTGAAGTTAAAAAAAAAATATTCAAAATGTGATTAGATGTGGAAAAGAAAGGCTATTATGTTTGTCATAATAACTGTGTCTTTGATATATATGTTAATAGCAAGACTGTTGACACTGGAGAGATTGAAATTAATATTTGTCTATTAGTCCAAGGCCAGAAGTTGTTGCCTCAAACCATAATAATTGATTCACTAGTGCATTTGTCTAATGGCCTTGCATTATTCTGTAGTGTGCTAGAATGGATGTAGCACTCACAGCCTACCTATGTTTTGCTGTACATTGTAATCCTGATTGTATTTACAGCGANGAAATGTGTTTAGAATAATATGCCTATTTCAATGTTGACAGTGACTTTTACTATTTAGAAGATAAACAGTAAATTTAATTTGCATAATTAAGTTAATCTTTTTAGATTTTAGCGTAGTGTATCACAAGTTTCCAGGCTTGTAAATGAGGTTTTACTAGTGAAACTCTTATTACTAGGTCATATACTATTTTACCCTATCATCAACACAGAGTGCAAACCTCATAGGTTTCTTTGTCTCAGGGCCACCAAAATTTTACTGTTTTTTCTTGTCTTGAG
>VYZS01046469.1:0-21720 GCA_013400695.1 Neodrepanis coruscans
TTTTTTTTTTTTTAATTCCTTTGTCATTTTGTTCTTGGTGGCCTTTCTTTCAGACTCTTGATACATTTAGGCTCATTGTCAACCCCAAGGAGCAGTTGCATTCCAGTAATAAACAGCACGTTGTATATAGTTTATATTTCAGCTGATTATAATTGCTCTCTGTTTGTGAGTCTTTTGAGATGAAACTTGCTACAGAAATGTCAGATGTAAATTGCCAGCATTAGCTGGAGCTTCCTAGGCTCAGCAGAGTTACAGTGTATGAATGAATAAATCATAACTAGATTTCAGTGAATAATTCAGATTCTAATCCATTTAGTGAAAAGATCCTGTTTTTGTATTCACAGAACCTCTGGAGATTGCAGGTTTCTCATGGCTTCTGTATGCAAGTTTTTTACCTGCTCAATAGCTTGTTCCTTAGTGGCTTGTAGATTTCTTATTGGCTTTGAAAATCTGGTATTTGAGTTTTGACTTGTGTTGATGAGTTATCAGTCGTCATGGGACTATTTTTTTATAATTTTATTTTTATAGCTGTTCGGGAACTATTCTGCCAGTCCAAATGCTATTAACGCAGTCTTCTTTGGACTTCACTGTAAAGCAAGGAGAGCCTTTTCAGTAAGGAAATTGCTCATAAAAAAGCCATTGCTCAGTAAGATGCAGGAGATAAAACAGGTCAGATGTTACAAAAATAGCATCTTTTCCTCTACAGCCACAACAATTGGTTTTCCCTAAGAAAGAAAAAAGAGAGCCTTGTACGTAAAATGGGTTAGGAAGACCTATTTACATTACATTTTTATCCCATCCAGAGGGAGTGATTTCAGATCAAGCACTTTATGGAGTGTCCCATCTCCTCCAAAGATACTTGGGATCTGCAGTGGTTCCAGGATGGGACTTCACCCTTGGAGTTCATTAACTTACACATTTTAAAGGGAAAATGTGACAGGGAAACTGTGGCACAGGAAGACAAAAAAAAAAAAACAAAACCGTATATGGGCAAAACTAGCTGTAAAGCAGAGACTGAGTGGGCCAGCATGGGTTTCTCCTCAGAGTGATTCAGATATACCTGATCAGAAAGGGGACATGCCAAAAGCATCGAAAAGAAAATCCAGTGGAGGAGTAGCACAGGCATAGGCACAGGCCCAGGCCCTGCTCCTGCTCATGTTCTCTTGCCTTCCCCTGGTAATCAGCTTGGGGAAACAGGGTAGATTGATCAGTCCTTCCTCTGTTTGTCCCTAGCTCAGGAGTTAATGTTCATTGTATTTCCTGATGTTTGCTTGCAGCATCTTTGTTTCTGATCTCTCTCTCTCTTTTTCTTTCCATGCCCATGTCCAGCTGCAATGGCCCTCTCCCCAGGAGAGGTAAGTCTCTATGGCTAGTTTGGCTGCCAGATAAATGCTGAGACTGCAGCACTGCCTGGCTCTGGTGCCTCGGGTCAGAAGTAGGGATGGCACCTGGACCTCCAAGCCCAGGCACATGCTCTGACCTCTGAATCCAAGGGAATACAAGCCATCCCAGGTTTCATGCTAGGCTGGCATGAAGAAAGAATTTCAGAGAAGGCACAGCCGCCTGGGCAGGCATGAGCATCTGTCTAAGGTTCAGGACTTAGATTTAGCCTTGTGTCACTATTGTTGATTACTATGTTTTTTTTAACTTCTCTTTAGGATGAGAGACTGGAGCTGTGGCACAGCAAGGCTTGCAAATGCGATTGCCAAGGAGAACCTAACTCGGTGTGGTCCAGCAGCACTAACAGCTTAGAGTGCATGCCAGGTAATGGGCCAGTGCACTTTTGGCCATGTTTGCCTGGTGACCTTCAGCAGCTTCCCCTGCTACACTTGGCATTGCAGAGGAGGCACATTCTGGTGGTATTCATTCCAAATCCAGCTGCTGCTGGGGCTGGGAGAGCTGCACTGCTGTGAGGTGAGGGGTTGGCCCTGCACTGTTGGGCAGAGGTAGCCCCTGTGCCTGGGCTGTGCCCTGGGTGGTCCATGCTGGCTGGTGTCTGTGGTAATTTTCCTGGCTCATCCCTGGAGCCATGGGTGCTGGTGCTTCCAGAACAGCTATTGCTGCGTGCAGGATTTGCCATAGGAAACCTTTTATACCACCTAGGCTCATTCACCCTTGCTGCATTTTAACCTTTGACATCTTCTCATCTATCCAGGAGTCAAGGAAAACAGTTTATTTTTAATTTGCAGCATATTTTTAAACAGTAAAAGACCACAATCATGTTTCCTTTGAGTTTTCACTGGGCTGCCCCTGCCCAGCTCCTTCAGCTTTTCCTCACAGATCATGTTTTTTATGTTTCTGATCAACTTCTTTCCCTGTTACTTTCTGCAACTGCCACATTTTCCCAGACGTGTTACTCTGGCAAGGCTTTTTCAGTGGCCAGCTGACCCTCAGGTTTAGCTTATGTGTCCCACAGAAGCTGCACTCTTTTTCAGGCCCCTCAGGTCAAACAGAAGTTCAGAGGTGTTACCCACTCTGGAGATGGGTGCCAAAAGTGTACTTGCTTTATGCCCGCATCTTTCAAGCTCCTGCAGAGGCTGTGCAACAGCCTGGGATATGTTTTGCTGCCCCCAGGTTCCCCAGGGAAGATACAGGGTAAAAGCAGTTACTTCAATACTCAGTGTTTGGCATGGCTTCCCTGAAGGAGGCTAAATGAGTTGCCCTGGAAGAGCTCTGAGTGGAAGTCAGGATGGGCTAGAAAGCAAATAAAATGTGTATTGACAAGAAGATATGACCCCCATTTGCAGGCACATGCAACCAAAAATGATAAACAAACATGAAACAAAAATGCAAAACTCCAAGGGTCCTGTCCTCAGCTTATGTTGGACTTGGAGTCACCATCCCTGGATGTGTTTAATGAAAGGTTGGATGGCATACTTAGTGACGTGGTTTAGATGATGGGATGGTGTTGGGTAGTTTGGGATGGTGTTGAGTAGGTTCATAAGCTAGGTAATAGGTTGGACTTGATGATCTCTACAGTCTTTTCCAACCTTGTTAATTCTGTGTGTGTAATTTTGTGTGTGAAGGTTTCCTGCCTGCAGTGTGAAGCTTTCCAGTCCAGAAACTTTCTAGTCACCCTTGCTGGGCCATCTGCTTACCCTGAGCAATCCCTCCATGCACTCTGCTCCTGGGGAGGCCATGTCCACCTGGTGCTTGCCCAGCTTGAGCACTGCATTCTGGGTTTCTTCCCTGCCCAGGGAAGCTACAGTGAAAGCATTCCTAAGCCTCATGAGCATGTGTGATGTCTCCCAGGACAGAGCAGCCCCAGATAACCCCAGAAAAGGGTCATGGCTTCTCAGGCTTCATACTGCCAGTTTCTATAGCTGGTGTCTCCACTGGGCTGCCTGATGGTGCAGGTATGGAAAGCAACGCTGAAGACTACCCCTGTGATGCAGAAGAATCGCTTATTGTAGTTCTAGAACTGACACCTTATGTCTTCGTTGTGAGAGTTTCTTAGGAAAGAAACATATGTGTTGCTCCAGACAGAAGCCTGGGCTGGCGTGGCCCTGCCTAAGCTCACTGCTCCTTTTCAGAAGCCTGGCCACCACAAATCTTTTTTTTCACAGCACCATCATAAAGCCCACCTATGGTGGGCAGGCCCCTGCATCATTGTCTGAGTCTGTCTCCATTCAGAAGGTGCCCCTCTGCACCTGCACATCCTCCACCTGTAACTGTAGCCCTCTTGCATGGAGCTGCAGTAAAGCATATTTTGAATAGACTTTACTTTGAACTCCAGGTTGCCATGTAGGATCTCTCTGATTCCTGCAGCCCTGGTGACATGTGCAAGGAGCAGCCTCAGCACATTCACACGCACTACAAAGCTTTATGGCAGTGCTGAACTGCAGCCAGCTCAGCAGAGATCCCTGAATTCTTCTCACAGTGATTCCCTACTGGCACCAATGCCTGACATTCCAGCCTGGTCCTACTGCACATTTTCTTGCTATTCCACCTTAGCAGTGTACAATTCTCCGTCTGAAGTCTTGGTACAGCCCGGTACTACCCTGTGTTCTCTGGGTTGGTGGTAACAGTGTTGAATGGCTTCGCTGCTTTGGCTGGGCAGGCACCAGGCACCTGTTTTGGTAGGTCCCTGTGCATGGCACAAGTGGACTCAACAGAAAGTGACCTGCTAATTGTATTATGGTTGTTTGGTCTGCAGATTAGTGCTGCTAAAATTAAAGTTGGGGGGTGTTTGAGATAAGCCTAACAAATAGTAAACACACGGGGCCATCCCAACCCAGCCACCCTCTTGCACAAGGGGAGCAAGGCTTTTAGCGTGGTGAAAAAGCATGATGTTTCCATGCCTGGAGGAGGCCAGGACAGTGGTTATATGTTTTCATGGGGAAAAAACATGTTAATGAGGTACTGACTGAGCAAGATATGTTAATGAGGTATTGATGCATACGGTATTGACCTCGTGGAGCTTGCTAATGAGACATCGACCACATGGCTGCAGTGCTGGGGAGTTGCACTGCGGAGGCCATAGTCATGCCAGGTTCTGGGCACTCACTGATGCTCCCCATCATGTGGGAGCCTGTGGGTCAATGTGGGAAAAATGTGGGTCATTTTTAACATGAGGCACCACGCTGATTAGTCAGGCATGGTTAAGGCAATGGAATGTCCTGCCCATAAGTGAAGCTGCACAGAGCTTTGCTTTCTCCGTTATTGCTGGGACCCATGAATCAGGCTACACTAAACTGGAGAATAGGACAGAGTTACCTTTGGGGGCTCCACAGACCCCACAAGCTGCAAAATTAGAAAATGCTGCCCATGATATAGATGTTTTATTGAGCAATGTCCTTGTAACCTTGTGAGAACTTCCATTTTGTGTATCTTGATACACAGTGATAACTTAATCATACAACAAATAGTCATGACAAAAACCCCCATAACTAGGTCCAGGTAGCATGTAGGTCCTTAGCATCACTAAAATCTTGCCTTCCAGAGCACTGTGTGGTGACCCACCACAGAAGGTTTAAATGATGAATGAGTATTTCTTCCTCCAGTAGTTTTGCAGCCAGTAGAGTCATGTTGAATTTCTTGCTATTATAGAAGACAAGTGTAGGGGCAGAATTGGTAGCCTGAAGATCTGAACTCAGAGATCCCTGAGCCTTCAGCAGGGCTAAGCATCACACCTCACTAGCACCAGGGCACCTGCAGGTTTTCCACAAGGCAAGGGCCATCTGCAGACACAAAGATGGTCCCTGTAGCACAAAATGCAGAAGACCTGAGGGTGCTTGTGGTGCTTGCTTGCTCAGCAATTTTGCTGTGCAAATAGAGTCATAAATCAATACAGTGACTGCAGGAACAGAAGGAGGTAATGCCCTGCAAGAAAAGCAGTGCCCAGCATTGCTCAAGGACCAGGCAGAGGCTGACAGCCCTAGAGGCTCAATCCAGGTTGATGGATCCAGTCCGGCTCTTGTTCCATATGCATGCAAGAAGGACATTCAGACTGCAACATCTGAATAAAGCCTTCCCCCCAAAATGTTGCAGGCAGAACAGGTTTAATAAGCTTGAGAGAGAAAGAAGAGTTAGAAATTAGCACAAGAGAAGAGTTAGAAATGAAGACTTTATGACCGCTGGACAGGTTGTAGTCTGGGATTAAGAGCATCCCCCACATCCTAGTCAGGGAGGAGAGGGAGCAGTGAAACCACAGGAGGTGTTGACATGTGTGCAAACACACTCAGGAAACATATATTCGTATCCCTTAAGGTGTTTTTTCCTTTGTTCTGCAGAGTGTCCCTACCACAAGCCTCTTGGCTTTGAGTCTGGTGCTGTCACCCCAGACCAGATAAGCTGCTCCAACCCTGAGCAGTACACAGGCTGGTACTCCTCCTGGACAGCCAACAAGGCCCGCCTCAATGGCCAAGGCTTCGGGTGAGTTTGCAAATTCCTTTCTGAGGGGCCCCAGAAGAGGTGGGTGTGGGGGACTGGAGAACCTTGGAAGTGTAGGGGCAGGAGGATGTGCCTGGGAGGGCAGTGGTAAAGAACATGGCAGGACTGGTGGTGTCCCCCCAGATGTGCGTGGCTCTCAAAGTACCAGGACAATGCACAGTGGCTGCAGATCGACCTGAAGGAGGTGAAGGTGATTTCAGGGATCCTCACGCAAGGGCGCTGCGATGCCGATGAGTGGATGACCAAGTACAGCCTACAGTTCCGCACCGACGAAAACCTCAACTGGGTGTACTACAAGGACCAGACTGGGAACAACCGGGTCAGTGGACTTTGCTCTTTGGCCATTGGTGGCATGTTTGGTGACAGGAACAAATGAGATCTCAGTGGGAGGTGCCCCAAAAGGGAGGTCCTGTGGGAGCAGCAGGGTGAGTCTCAGAGCTTACTTCACATAAAGACAGTGAAGGGCCATTCCCCCTGTGGTAAAAGCAAGTGTCATGCTGACCAGGGCAAAATACATTTTTTGTGTTTTCTTATGATGACAATGGATTCCAGATTAAGCTCCAAGGCATTAGCTGGCATTGCAGAGGCAGCACCCCCCTTAATAAAACCTCTTTCTTGGCTGTGGCCATACAACTCCAGCCATGCTTGGGCACTGTAAAATGGGTGCTCCTTCTTTTGCCATAAGTCTGGGTCTAGTGCACTACAACAATTCAGAAAAAACCCTGAGACAAGATTTGCAACTAGTTATCTCACAGCCCACTGAACCGTTCTCCTGCTGCACTTTTCACTGGTTGCTTTGAAGTGAAAAATTGCACTGGGGAGACCTTACAGGCAAGGATGCCACAGCTGCTCCCTCCTAGGCATCCTCAGTCTCCATCTGTGGGGAGGGCCCCATCTTAACATGGGAGACTCTAGTGGCTTTGCTGAACTACCAGTTCCTGCGGCTCTGAGGAGATGTTGTGCTGAACTTTTCCTAAAAAAAAGGGTCATGGCAGCTGGAGGTGACAGCCTGACCAACCAATAGGGAATGGGCCCTCAAATATATTTTTTTTCCTATATTGGCATATGTGGGAGCCTGGCTCATGAACTTCAAAGAGGCAAAGTCAACCATGCTCATTCCAAACATCTGGTGCCTTGCTGCAGGAAGGCAGATGAGAGAGAGTGGGATGAGACTAAGTCTGACCTAACTAGAAAAAGTACAGGCATGATGGAGGAAAGTGGCTTACTCAGAAAACTGAATCATTGTAATAAAAATTGCCTATGCTATTTTTAAAGTCTCTTTTTTTGAGGAGGGAGGGAGTCTCTCCTCCTTCTCTGCTTTGCGCAGGCACCCCAAACTCATGGAACAGGATTTCCAGTCCCCTAACCACCTACCCACATCTCCCTTCAAAGGTTTTCTATGGCAACTCAGACCGCTCATCGTCAGTGCAGAACCTGCTGCGGCCACCCATCGTGGCCCGCTATATCCGTCTCATCCCGCTGGGCTGGCACGTGCGCATCGCCATCCGCATGGAGCTCCTCGAGTGCCTGGGAAAGTGTGGCTGAGCACTGTCTCCAGAGGTAGATGTGTAGGTGTCTGCCTGTGCAGCCGCCTTGTCTCGCCCCCGCCACAGCTGTGGCCGCGGTCCTGCGTGTAAATGCCCAGCCTGCAAAGGAAAGGGCCGTCTTGAATAAAACATGGTTTCACAACATGCCCGGTGATACAGCTGATGGGTGTTTGTGGGCACACATTGGGGAAGATGGCGGGGAGGGATCAGGGCTGTGGCTTTGGTCTCGTGAGGTGTGGTGCTTCTGGCACTGGGTGTTAGGTTGGGGAAATCATCATCACTGTGTGCTGTGAAGGCCAGAGTAAATGCAGATGGGGTCCAAAGGCAAGGCTTGGACTGTCTTCAGGAGGGCACGTCTGTGCTTGGTTATTCATCCCTGAGCCCAGGATGCACCACTGCCTGCCCCCTCAGGGCCAGGGAAGGTTCTCATGCTGGGACAGCCATCTCACCCTTCTTTTCTTCACGCCAATCTCTGCCATCCTAGAGGATCAGCCATCCTGGTTGAGGACAGATCTGGCCTGTCCCCCATATGAAGACTCCCACCTGGATCTCACACTGTTAAATCACCTTATGTCCTTTTGTATCAGCAACCCTCTGACCTGAGCTGCTGTGGCTGGTTTTGGGACAGGCACCATTGCCTTGAGCATCAGATGGCCAAACCCCCTCTGTATCCTGTCTGGTTTTGCACACACCTCGGGGACCCCAGAGCGCTTTGCTCCCTGTGATGTTTGGGCACAGACAGAGGGACCCACTCATTAATTGGGTGAGTGTTTAGCACCTGAGGAATTTGGTGCATGTGGAGGCTCTGATGATGGACACATCCCCCTGGGGTGACAGACTGGTTATTAGGGCTCATGACCCTGCCTCAGCCCAAGAGCCAGTGCTCAACACAACCTAGGTGAGACCTGCAGCCCCCATAGCTCCCATGTGGGAAGGTTGTGGGGAGTTCTGGAATGACAGCTTTGGTTTACCTTCCCACACACCTGTAGCACAAATCTGGAAGGTACCAGAGGCCTTTTCCCTAATTTTTAACAATCCATGCATCCATCCCAAAGAGTCACAGCATCAGAACTTGAGATGTCTCAGCAAAGAGAGGAGAGGCATGAAGAGAACTGCACCAAGGCAGGCCATCTGCCTCTCCTCTCCTTATCCCTTTAGGCAGAGAGGTGAATACTGTGTGCAGGACAGGAATTGAGATGTGACTAAAACCAAATGAGATGTAACCAAAAACATGAGAAAAGCCTTTGGATGGGTGTGCAAATCATTGTATTCATTTGTGAGAGCAGATGTTTCTGCCTTGTTTTTTCGTGTATATAGACACAAATAATATCTGTCAGGAAAAGAAGGTTTTCTGGCAAGTAAGAAAGCTGCTCCTTTAAACAAACAGTAAGAAGTCTATAGAGATGTAGAAAAGACCAATTCCCATCTGCTGAGACGATTTCTATTATACACCATTACTCCCTTGCTTCTCTCTGACTCCCTATTCGTGGATAGGATTTTTGCTATCCACAAATTGGTCTAGGGACATGATTTCCTAGTAAGAAATCACTATGGTTCTCTAGCACTGAACAGTCAAGGCAAGCTCTACTGAGAAGGTCTGCTGAAATTGAGGCACATCTTCCATGCAGCCAAGCTGTTGGACCAGCATCGTCTAACAGCCTCCCTGAAGGCACTGACATACAGAAACAGGGAGACAAGGGCTCTCCACCAGCCATAGGAATTCTTGTGTTAGCAACACCAACACTGAAAGCTGAAGTGTTCCTGGGCCCTGGAACTGGACACAGTGGCCATGATGTTAACACACAGCTCTCCCTGCCCTAAAAGCAATACAAGAAGATCTGCTCCATGTCCTCCTGGAAAGGTGATAGGGGGAAGGAGGTTTGTTGCTGCTGTTTCACTGCATGACTGAGGAGTGGAAGGGTGGGGGGGAAGAGTGAAAGGATGGACTGGGCACCAGCTGGTGAATATTTGTATCACTCAAGTTTGACTGCAGCTAGTCAAAGCCTCATCTGTGACTGCCTTCTGAAGAGCTCATATGCACAGTCCAGGGTTTTTCAAGTTGTCTTGTTTGGGAAATACACCTTATGGCAAGAGCCAGGAGCTCCCGTGACATTTGGAAGAGCTCACAGGCTTAATGCACAGCCTGAATGGATGGATCATGCACCATTATACACCAAGGAATCACAATAAATCATGTATCTTCACATGACCAACCCTACATGTAGGAAGGAAAGAAGAAAGAGGAAGAAAATACTATCCTTCTTCCAGCCTCTCAGCTACAAAGAAATCACTAGATCTTTTTTTCTAGATTGAAACATATGGCAATAAACAAGGTGGAACTAACTGGCATACAGTGCATTTCACAGTTAATTTACTTTTTGCCTTTCCCTGTTCTTTGCCTGCAGTTCACCTCTCCAGCTTGCATGGGTAAGGGACCTACTTCTGGCTTTAACTAAATGGTTCCTGCTAAAGCAGGAGTTTCTGTTCTGATCCTTGCTATGCAGCTTACTTGCTAATTGACCTCTGGAAATCCACTTAACCTCTGCCTCTTACATAAAAAGAAGGGTGCTGAGAGGCTTAATTAATTAAGTGGTCCCAAAATGCTTTTAGAATTGCATTTGACTTCCACCTCTGCATAAATTCAGCATATTGGAGTAACAGTGTGACTGAGGGCATTATGAAAGTGGGAAAGAACAGCCAAAGAACAATTACATAAATACAGAAGCTTTTTCTCATAAACATAGAATCATAGAATGATTTGGGCTGGAAGGAACCCGAAAGATCATCTAGCTCCAATCTCCCTTCCAAAGGCAGGGACCCCTTGCGCTAGACCAGGTTTGTCAGAGCCACATCAGTGTGACCTTGAACACCTCCAGGGACGGGGCATCCACAGTTTCTCTGGGCAACCTGTTCCAGTGCCTAACTGCCCCAACAGTAGAGAATTTCTTCTTAATCGCTAATGTAAACCTACCCTCCTTCAGCTTAAGGCCATTCCCCCTTGTCTGTCACTATATGCCCTTGTGTCCTCTCCAGATACTGGAAGGTACTATCAGATCTCCCCAAAGCCTTCTCTTTTCCAGGCCCCAGGTTTCTCACTCTTCATAGGAGAGATGTGCCAGCCCTGTGATCAACTTAGTGGCTTCTCCTCCATACTTGCTCCACCAGGACCACATCTTTCTTGTGCTGGGGACTCCAGACCTGGATGCAGGTCTCAAGGAGGGGTCTCATTAGAACAGAGGGGAAGAATCGCTTCCCTTGACTTGCTGGCCCCACTGCTTTGGCTGCAGTCTGGAATACAATCAACCTTCTAGGCTGTGAGTGCACATTTTTGGCTCATGCTGAACTTTGCATCCACCCAAGTCCTTCTCTTCAAGGGTGCTCTGGATCTGTTCCTCCCTCAGCCTGTATTTGTGCTTCAGACTGTCCTGACCCAGGTGCAGGGCCTTGCACTTGGCCTTGTTGAACTTCACGAGGTTTGCACAGGCCCACCTCTCAAGCCTGTCCAGGTCCCTCTGGATGGCATTTCTTCCCTACAGCGTGCTACCTGCACAACACGGCTTTAGTTTCACTGCCAAACTTGCTGAGGATGCACTCAATATCACTATCTGTGCTGCTGAGGATGTTAAGCAATCCTGCTTGTCTTTACCTGCAGACATTGGGAGACCAATGCATGGCTTTGCAACTGCATAAAACACAGGGGGTTTGAAATAAGAAGCAGGACCAAGAGCTGCCTTCAGCTTCATGACCTGAATTTTTAGCACAGGATACTTAGAGAGAAGTGAGGGAACCATGATGAGAAGTTAGATTTGCTCAAGCCAAGCTGTGTGATAAGAGACTGCCTCAGGTCTCCAGACCAGCCACATCATTGTAAGTCAATAGCCCTTCTCTCTTGATGGGTACATGCAGGAACGATCCCTTCACTTTCACCCAGAGAAAAATGCCCATGCCCACTCTGCTCCCCTTCCCACTGGGGACTGACTACACTGGGGCTACCACAGTGAGTTGCTCAACCTCTTCAAGGAGGTGGCAACTCCATTTTCTGGGGCTCTGCAGAGGATACAGAAAAGGGGTCACTACAATGAGATCCTTGAAAGCATAAGAGCCAAGTAAGGTTGTCAGAGTAAAGCCAAGTCCTCCCAGAGCACTAAGCGCCTCAAGGAAACAGGCATTTCAAACCCATTTCTGGCTGACACTCAAAATGCTGGACTGCTTGTCCTGGTAGAAGTTGGAGCCATTAGTTCATAGGAGAGGTGCTTTAGAGGAGACATGTCAGGAATAAGATCAGGTGTTGAACAATGCCATTGTTCTAGTGCAAAATCTGCATTTTTATTAAAGACATATTTTGGAAGGCCCATTCAAAAATACATTGTGCTCAGTAAAAATTAACCATTTCCATGCTGATAATTAAGGTTACCACAGGATTTTTTTTTCCTCTCTTTTAGAATATTTACAGCAACAATAGAAATTGTACAGAAGTTAAGAATGGAATACATGCTCAAAAAAAATTTGGTAAGGTGTACCAACAACATGATACAAAGGATTGTATACAAACACTTTACAAATGGTTTATTAACTTGCATGAAATCATCCTTAAATATTCAACACATTTTAAAATCAATTTGTATTCCAGGATTAAAAAGGTTAACACCACAACATATCCCTTCCACAACAGAAAGCACGGTAGATTTAAAAGTTTGTGCGCTTTAGATTTCTAGTAGCTGTTAAAAAACATCAGGGGATCTTATCCATAAATTTAAGTTTTGAAAGCTGCCTCCTCAGCCTGTTAATTTTGAAATAGTCTGCACTGGCAGAATGTGAAGAAAGAAAAAATAAAGATTTTCCTAAACTTTATTCTTCCTTTTTTCTCCCAAATGACACAAATTTGAAATTCAGCATTTCACCATAGAGATCTAAGCAGTCCTGGAAGTCCTTATCAGATTAACCAGATTTTTAGATGCCTGCATAGAATTTCCAACAAAATCATGATTGCAGGGAAGATTTTAGCTTATTGTTCCATATAAACTAAATATAATGTTACTTCTTTCAATGAGTCATATCCTTCAGTAGTACAAGTCTAAGATGTGCACTAGCAAAAAAAAAAAAAAAGTTGAGACAGTTACCTATGCTTAAAGTTTTGCCTTGTAACTAAACAGTTAAAAGCTCTGCCATTGGATTTACATATCAAGAGTCTACACCCAGAGGTTCATATCCTAAAGGACAGTTGGAACAGTAGCTTCCATCTTGTGCTTATGAACATGCTTTAACACTGGTAATGGAAAGCTCTATGACAGCAGCTACTTCACAATGCATTTCTGTGCCTATACAATTAAGATGCCACCTTGCATTTCTCAGAATGGACCCAGAGAAACAATGCCCTGTGAAAACAGAGACTTGGTGGAACAAAAAGCCTGGTAGGCAGCATGTTTTGGTGGGGGCCAATGAGGTAAGGAATCTCACCCAGATGAAACGGAAAATTAAATGAAGAAAATCCTGAGCAAGTCTAAGGATAGCTGTTTGAGTAAAACAGCAAATAGGGTGGAGTAGTAGATAAGGCCTCTAACTCCCTGAAAATCTGCACTAGAGAAACAACAAAGAACAAGGCAACTGCATTATTTGAGAACCACAAAGAGAAGGGCAAGGGAAGACTGCAAAGCAGTGCAAAGGATGGCATTGGGATCCTAGAGGGAGAGCTCAGATGGCTTGGAGGTTTCAGAAGTATTTCAGATGAAGGCCCATCAATATTTTATTACTTGGTTGCTAACAGTACCTAGAGGAAGAATTTTTTTAGATGTGTCATCAAAATTTGGAGTCAATAACAGCTCAGAGCAAACAAACCCAACTTTGACCACATTCTGCAAGAGTGAGGAGGTAGATTGACTTGCAGAGAAAAGAAGAGATGTATAGTCTCTCTTAGGCTAAGAGGAAAATTCCATATTCAGATTATCCAGCCATGTTTTAAGAGTCACTTTTGCCCAGCTGCATATTTTGAATAATGTTCTAGAAGAGCCTGAGAAGCAATCTGATTTGGTGGAATGAAAGCATCTAAACACAGGGGGATGGTTCTCTCACACCTCTCATGTATTTTCCACTTAGTGTGTCAAGAGCCAACTTTTGCATCAAACAATTGGCTGTACACAAGGTCAAAAATCTGCATCCAAGTAGAACTTGGAGCAAGTAAAATTTAAATCTAATCCATCAGATTTACCTATGTTGTCTCATGTGGTAGTTGTTAAGACAGTCTGCTGACAGAACAGATGACCTAACAGTTTTTTTCTTAAAATTGAATGAGGGATCTCTGATAAAATTTGCTTCATTTCCATGAAATTTGCTTCATCATTGCAAAATGAGAAATCTGTTTCAGTAACACATCTAAACCAAGAGATGTGCACAAGCCTTCACTTGCCTGAGCATTGATGCACTGCTGCTGTTTGACTGTTTGAAAAGGTGTCAACATCTACAACTTCCAAGCTATATTATATTAAAAGGGTTTACTCAAATCACCCCCTTTTTAACAAAGGGCAGAAGTTAAATGGCTTTTCTCCTCATTCACTACAAACCCAGTTAATGATTTGTTAATACCATGACACCATTAGAAAGAGCTGTGTAGGCAAGGCACCTGTTCTTAAATAGTGTCCTGATTAGAAGTTCATTTAAAAATTATTACATAGGGCACATCACCTTTCCAACTGTCTTCTGTGGCACTCCTATGTCAAATGGTGGGCCTACTTATGTGAACAACAGCCTGAATGCATGGTTTGTGATATTAACCCATTAACAGTTGTAGTATCTATGTTAGCTGGAATGGAAAAAAATAAACATTCATTGCCACCCCACAATTTGCAGTGTCTTATTTATGGCTATCGTTTTCATACTCTTTGTGTGACTGGGATGCAAATATTCCCCCAGCTCTACTCTGACAGTGTTCAACACATATGGAATTGATTACATGCAGGTATTTTTTAAGCATGTCTATCAAATCATTATAAGACAACAAAAAAATTAAACATGAGTGAAAATCCCAATACTTCCAGAGCACTGCTCCTCTCAAAAGTGACTGGGTTTTGCCTTAGCTACCTAGGTCAAAACAGTGCTTTCAGAGCTGTATAATCTGTGTTCCTTCCCATTCTCATAGGGATGTCTTTTAATTGTTGAGATGCATTTAATTGTTGAGAATACATAGTTTTTTCTGTGTGAACAAAGGAATCTACTCATCTAACAGCTACAGCAGCTTTTGAAGGAAAAAAAAAAAAAGGTTGGTATGTAGATTTATACACAAGTAAGATTCATCTGTTAAGAGACCTAACTGCAATGATAAGGAATGGCTAAAAGCCTACCACAGGCCACTGCTTCTTGAAGAGTCACGCCAGTTTTGCTCCCAGAAACAAACTGGTGTGGCAGAGAGAAAGGTGACATTCCAAAAGATGACCTGAGGGTGTTTCATGCATTTGGAAGTTTGAAGCCTGCCTTAATACTGATCTAAAAGAGCAAGTATTGGCTCACAGAGTAGTGTTTGGGGAATGTTTGAGGAAGAAAAGACACATTTGAGATCGCTGACTTCCTGCCAAGAACTCTGCCCAGTGCTCTGTCCTGGTGACCTCTCAGAGGAGCAACGAGGCTTGGACTGCGATAAATGGAGCAAAAACCATTAAATAGCTCTGAGGGACTGTTCTCTGTGGTCAGGTCTGTTGAAAATAGATGTTGTTCTACATTAATGCATTTACATGGCAGTTTAAAAGGACAGCTTAGACACATACACAATTTCAGTTAAGATGAGCTTAAGGTGCTTCTTTTTCAGCTAAAAAGAGCTCAAGAGCTATAGCAAAAACATAGAGACAAGTTTAGGCAGCTTGAGTTCTGCAAAATGACTACAATTAATTTCTGAAACTTAGTTTCTTTTCTATTCACATCATTAATGATGCCATAAGGCAAAACAGATTGCCAAAGAATAAAATGTAGTTTCACTAAGGTTCTTTATACAAAGTAAATCTACAGAGCATGTAGCACAAGACTCACAGACCAGTGAGAAGAAAAGCTCACATTTACAAAATAATTTGCTCTGTATTCTCTTCCCTTTATTAAGCCAGCAAATCTCAGTCACTATAATAAGAATCCTTTGAAAGCCTCGACAAAATTACATTAGCAATGTTCTAAATATTGGGAAGTTAGACCAAGTTAAAAATACACAATTCATCCCAGCACCAGCTGCCTGAACTGCTGGAATTTCTTTCCAACAAGGAAGAAAATAGTACATACATTCAACACAATTTAGTATTCAACTGAAATCTACTATGGTTTGTTGAATTAGAGAAGAAAATGCAGTATATGAAGTAGAAACAACTTTCTGTAAATATGGGCCACCAAATACTTGAACATTCCTTGGGTCACTTCTGAAGATCTGCTAACTACTTTAAACAGCTATATGTACAGTCAGAGATTACCCTGATTTAAATTAATGGGTAGTGAGAAAAAAAAATCCTTTGGAAACATTTTTCCTTGCTAGAAATCAGAACAGCAACATATAGCCCAGTATCATCATCCCTAGCATGAAATTCTTACCAACAAGCTAAAAATCTTGCAGAGGCAAAAGGATACATATCCACAAAAGCACAGAAGCGTCTAATCTGAACACTCTTTGGGAGACAGAATCATCAAGGTTGGAAGAGAGACCTTCAGGATCATCTAGTCCAGCTATGAACCCAGCACCACCCTAATCACCCCTAAATCATATACCCATGTGCCACATCCAGACATCTATTGAACACTTCCAGAGACAGTGACTCTACCAACTCCCTAGGAAACTTATTCCAATGCCTGACCACTCTTTCAATTATTTTCTTTATTTTCTAATTTGAACCTGTCCTGGCACAATAGAAAGCCATTTTCTCACATCCTTTTGCTTGAAACATGGGAGAAGAGGCCGACCTCCACCTGAGGAGATGAGAGCCCTGAGCCTCCTCTTCTCCAGATTAAACAACCTCAGTAAAAGAGACATTCAAAGAACACTGCTTAGAGCCCCACTCTCAGACAGTGCTTTTGTGAGGGATTTTGGTGGCATCAGCCCATTTCATAGCAGGGCTGACAGGGCTAACCTAGCTGTGATGAAGCAGTGAATCTAAAAGAGATTGCTAAACTATGCTGCTAAACTCTGAGTGATGACTAGTAAATAGCACAATGTCTTTTCTGGATGCTCAAGAAACTTCAAAAAAACCTGAATAACCTTTCATGTCTACTGTATTTATGTATGCTATATATATGATAATACATTATATATCATATATATAGAAATATCATATATCTGTGGAAAAATCACATGCACATTTCTTGCAGGCAATTGACAAAAAAAGAATTCTTATTTTGTAATTTTTCTAATTTATTAGACTGACTTTTAGCCCTGGACAAACATCCTTACATACTGTTCCTTCTGACAAAGATTTTTACAGTAGTGGTGCCAAATTTGCTGTTGTTAGAACTTTGGTATGACTCAAGAGGTACTGAACAGCATGTCCAGTTTGCATTGTTGTCCAAGTAGGAAGTTCAGCTCTTACTGCCTGGCATTTTCCTGCTAACTATATCTATGGCTAAATCATCAAATTTACATTCAGGTTAATCTCTTCTTGGAAAAGACAATGTATTTGCAAGTACAAGTGTCTTACATGGACAGCATCTAGAAAACAAACTATGCTGCAGAGTAATGAGGGAGTTGAACTCGTGTTCAAAAAGGAAAGATTGTATTGTTCTGACACTACAGGCCTGGCGCTTCTCTTATTGCACAAAAATTAGACTGGCATTACTCCTTTGACTCCTACTGGCTCAACTTTGATTTAATTTACTGGTAGCAACAGAGGAATCAGGGTGTGCATTTGCTACACTTGACATTCACCAATGGAAAGGCAGTTTTTAACTATGTTATACAGGAGACTGGAACCCAAGATCTAATATTTTGAGACTGGTAACTGAAGTGGGTATGGGAATATCTGGATAGTAAGACCTAAGGAGAAATTAAGCTGCATGGCAACCTTCTCCCTTAATATCCAAATATCAGATTTGTAGATTTAAATACATCCTGAAATATAATAAAAAGTGCAAGAGTAGTTTAAATTTTAATACAGTGTTTATCTTATTAGTTAATAGATTGCTAAACAAGATGTAAAATACACATATGCATAAAAGCTTATACCATGATCTGCAGTGCCATGCTATGCATAAGTGTCCAAGTTTTGCATTTCACTTGCAATTCATGCTATGTTTCTTTGGTTTTCACCCCTGCTATTAAGTGGAAGAGCACCTGCTTTCGCTTGTAGTCATGGGGCACTTTATCTCTTTAGGGGAAACAAAAATTCGGAACTGGGGCTCTGTGCTCTCAATGCAGATGCAGAAATCTCATTAATATTACCAGGAAAGCTAAGGACACAGGGGAGAACATACCACATTTAGATTACTGTACAGTTCTGCAGTCTCTTACATATAGTCAATACTTCCAACAAAATAGCCCATAATAAAGCTTGGAATTGAATGTTGTCTTCTGTTTGTTACCAATAATGCCTATAATACTGGGCTCTTGTAGCCAAGCAAGATTCATACTGTTACAGTCACATTTATATCCACATTCAACTTCCTTTTATTAGAAGTATAATACTGCACTTTATATCACAAATGTATAAAAAATATGGCAGATAGTGTCATAACAATACTTTTCTTTTAAATGAGTATATTTAAAAAACAGACAGTTATTTTCCATTTATATATATATATTTATATATAGAATAAAATACTCCTGATGCAATATATAAATGTTACTGTTAGTTTTTTATAGAAACTACTGTAGCTGTTGCACTGCTTCACAATGTTTCAAACAGCTCAAAATAACTTTACATTATAACATAAAAGATATGATTATAACAGTACGATATTAGGTCATCATAAATAAATATTACAAATCCTATCAAATATGGAAGTTTAAAAAACAAATTTAAGACATACAATTTAACTTTAAACCCTTAACAGGGATTACACTTTTATCACATAAACCCCACTGTTTTAACTAGGCAGCAAAAAATGTAGTAAGGGCATAGGTCTAGACATGAATGTTTTCACCCTTTTAAGAGCCAATACATACCAGAAGTCTCCCAGCTTTCAGACAGAGATGTGCACTAAGCTGGAATGTAAATGAGAGAAAATGGCAATGCATTTTTCTCCCTGACCTGCACACTCTGTCTGGCATCCAGTGACATTTCTGATGACTGGTAAGTCATAGTTCAACTTGTTTTACTGTATAATCCCTGACTCTCTCTGTGGTGCCAAACAGCATAGCCCCACATGTACATATTGCACACCTCTATAAAGCTGAAAATGCAGTCTTACCATCACCAGAACCACCACCACTCCCCTATGCTGATCTCCACCCGAACTGGCCTATTTTCTGGAGTGCAATTACAAGGCTGTCTCTTTTAAGTCATTCAGATTTGGCATTCGCGACCGGTTTGTCCGGGTGTACGTGTGCCCGTTCTGTCCGCTCTTGGAAGGCAGTTGATCGGAGTAGGGAGGCCCATCACTCACGCTCCTGTTTACAGGGGAGACGTGCCAGGTGGGTTCCAGCTGGCTCGGTATCTGTAGCGTTGGCCTGCTTTTGGGCTGAGGCTCCTGCCGCACGTTGCTGCTGCCACTGCTGGAGCTTTGACTCATGGGGTGAATTCGCACTTCAGAAAAAGAAGCTTTGGCTGGCTGATTTGGTAAGGGTTGGAAACGGGGCTCAGCAGGGACAGGATGATTTGAAGAGAGGTGTAAGAGCTTTCGAAGAGATTTTAATGGCTGGCTCTGAAAAACACACAGAAAAGCACTTGACCTTCTGCTCTCCATCATATCAGACTTCCTGTAACAAAACTGCCATAACCTGAACACCTTGAACTCCACAGAATTTTGTTACTTTTAATTCATATTCATTTGGTGTATTTCATTACAAGCTATGACTACACACCTGAGAAAATGTCTTCTCATCACAATTCAATCTATTAGCTACCTGAAAAGATGGAACCTTTTCTACATCAGAAAAAAATTGTTCCCATCAATTATTTTATCTTTATTTCCTTTCAAAATGCAGGCAGACACTATTGCATTAGCTGTCCATCTGTCACTTCTCTAGCTATTAGCTTTAGAACCTCAGCCACATTTTATGAGGAACAGATACCAGAAATACGAAGTTCTTAAAAATTTTGTGAACATCAATGAGGGGTTAGAGTCATGAGTAACCATCTGCACTAAAACACGGTCTGGCAGAACTCTGCAGTGCCATATTTTGTTTGCTGGCAGCTGGGAGATAATCAGCTCTGGTCTCTCTTCTTTAACTGGTGAGCAGGCTGAAGGAAAATGAAGACATGGGGTTACTACACATGGGTATGAAGAGCCTGAGGAAGCCTGAGTGCATAAAGGGGTACGAAAACAGTCTCAATAAATTCCACAGCTCACAGAGCAACTTGTTTCTTCAAACTGCAGCTGCAACAAACCCTCTTTTCCAGTTTTCAATGTGATGGCAACAGAGTGTGGTACTGGAGCTCCCTCCCAAACCTTATCCCGCAAGCTGGTTTTAGAACTGGAGAAAATAAAGTTGCATTATTGCAGTCCTATGCTCCAAAAATGTAGCCTGCTTAAACTGCAGTCTGTGCCAGCCACACCATAATGTGGTCTCAATGCTCTGGTGACCACATCAAGTACGAAGCTGTGCCTTGCAGAGTGCAGCCTCAGGATTCACCATTCCTGACACAGCTAACTTGAGGGCTTTGCTATAGCACTGCATTGATACCATAGATGTACACTGAAATGTTGCTTCTCTCTAGTAAAAAAACATAACCAATATTTTGAAGGGCTCAAAGACTGACACAGGGACATTTAGTCTCTAGTTTCCTTGTCATTTAGGTCTAGATTTTAAAAAAATTGTTCAGGACTGCAGGCACATGACGTGTTGTGTTCACTGAGCAGGGAAGGAGAAGGTTGGGAAATAATGTCAAATGCAATTTTATTATTCACCAGAGAAAAAGCTGTCAAGACACCTCAGTGATATTAAAACACAGGGAATTGATAATGCCACTTACATGAGGCTGGATTTCAGTCATCTTCTCAGGATGCCAATCCTTCTGCCTGCTGCTCTGGTGATTAGAAGAATGAATGGCTTTCTGTAATGCCAAGAGATCCTGACCATCAGTGTTAGGCATCTGCAATAAAATAGTAAATACTGGTCTCTTAATATATTCTTAAAAACAGCTGTAAATAATTTCCCACAGTTAATTACAGAACAGAAGTGAAGCCCATTACTGCAGCAGAATTGCAACGACCTTTCAGTAATTTTCCCCATAGTAAGAACAAGTGGCTGTGGATATCATGCAGATTTGCTCTACCCTTAGCCCTTAAAGCATTCACATGCTGTTAGTGGTATTTGCTGTAGGAGAGAGCAGTTAAACAAGGCCTCAAAATAAAAAAAAGAAAAATATTGTTGAGCCTCATCATCATTTAAAAAGCATTCCATAATGCAGTTAAGACCATGGATCAGTTCTATAAATTTGTTCCTGAGTGAAGCAGACCAAAATCTCTCTAATCTGTTGTCTTGACTGATTTTGCAACCATAAAACCAAGAGCTTTTTCTTTTCCCATCCTTCTTCTCCTTCACAAATATCCCAAACTAAGCAAAAATTAAGAAACAGCCCCAGGTGAAACTTCATGGCAGAAGATAATTTAAAACCTACATGCATATTTTTATCTCATTTCAAGAATTCTAACAAAAAAAGTACAGTCAAAATGTAATCTATTTTTAATGCAAGCTGGTTTTTATTATGAACAATCAGGACAAACAAAAATACAACAGACACACGAACTAATTATTTTTTCCTGATAATCCATTGTTAATACTTGATTAATTAAACTTATATATAAAAGAGCAGTTTGTATAAAATATGTATTTATGATATAGCTATAAACCAAACCAGGTAAATTTTTTTCCTGATTGAGATAGGATGGGACAGTTTATTTTTGAACATACACAATTTCACAACTATTTTCCTTCTTTAATTTTACTCCCAAGGCTCATTCTCTCTGGAACTGTGTATGTTACATTTTCAGTACATCAAATACTGTTAAAAATTTTTTAGGCACAATCCATTTCAACAGAACTGCCAATTTTACTTAAATTTATTGAACTGGCCCAGGATACTTAACTGTCATGAAGAGGAAGTGATACCATGAAAATAAACCACATGCTGCTGTAGTCAGTAAAACAAATTTACTGGAGCATTTT
>VYZS01046476.1:619-12873 GCA_013400695.1 Neodrepanis coruscans
ACTTAGTGAAGTTCAGTATGTTTCTTCTAAGGGTGATGAGCAAACATTGGGAGAGTCAGCACAGAAATATGTCAGTCTACTTTCCCCTCTCTCGCTCTTCTCTTAAATGTTCTGACTTTCTCATGTCCTTATATTTAGCTATTAGCCAGAAATTCCCCAATTTTACATGGATTTCCCAGTGAAGCCCCAATTTCCATTTAACCCCTTCAACATCTGTTTTGGAGGACAGACAATTCAACTGGTTGTTGTAATGGTATCAGGTTTATACACCCCTCACCATTATCTGCCCCATAGCCCATGGTGTTTCTCTTGGCTGCAACTGCTTTTCTGATGAATGCTATGGCAAAGCATGGCACAGCAGTCAAGCTCATCTCCATCTAACCCTTCTCTAAATTCTGCTTAGCCTTGGACCTGGATCCTACCCGAGAAATGTGCAGAAGAATGGTGTAATCCACTCCAGGCTAAGTCTGGATGCAGATGCACTTCAACTCCTCTCTGAGAAGAAGTTTACAATGCAAGGGGATCCTTTCTGAGTCTCGCAACTCAACAGGAGGGTCTCCCTCACAGTTTTGGCTGACTTTGTCTGCTATGTAGTACCTTGCCATCAAATGTTGTTAAACCACTGTAACATTTACTATCAGACTTTGCTAAATTGCTGGTTTGTATAAATGAACATATTGCTACTTCTAAGGAGCGAAGTACATTACTCCATCTATGACACTAAAGCATTTTGGCAAGAGATGACATGAAGAAAATACATTGACATGGGGATACAATGAAATATATCTGCCAATACTGGTGAAAAACAGCTCTTCTTCCACCTGGAGTAAGCCAGAGAGGGCCAAGTCGCAACTCTTCAGGGTTTCTATAGGTGTTTCTACAATCATTGCAGAATATCTTCTTGACTTGAAAATTGAATAACCAAGTCTTTTCAAGGTGAAAACCACCTGCTGTTGTCTTGTGATTTTGAAAAACATATGGCTTTTATATTGTTAGCATCATCTAAAACAACATTCATTCAAAAAACGGGGCCAAAGATATACACTCTCTTCTGAGTTCTTTTGTATCAATATTTATGTGCCATAAACCTGACTGGACTCTCAAACTTTTATGTTGACATTGGATTTTGACCCATGGGTCTCGAAGGTGCAGAGATGTAGCACAGTTGCTTGGCAACGCAAACGCACCAGTTCATTGGGGGTGATGAATATTTTTTAAGGAACGTTTTCTTTTTGCAGTTGCTGAATGGCTAAGAGCACAGATGACTCAGACCTGGGGTTTCAGGAACATAATTCAGTTTTATGGATGCAGAGGTCTGGTTGGCATGATCGAGAATTTGGACCCAGGCTTGACTTTTACTAACCCCAAGGATAAGGTAGTTATGTTCAAATATTTAAGATTTGGGATTTTGCCTTAGACAAAAAGACTCTTGCCCTTACAAGCTACCATTTACCAAGGTTTCAGACTTGCCAAAGCTTGCAAAAGACAACAGCTTCATGACTAAGGTAGCCAAATTTTGGTACTTTTTTTATTGAACACCTATTTTGTTACAGCTCCCATTTTCAAATCAAGAGTTTGATCTGAATGTTCCTCCTTCTATAGTTCTTGACAAATGTAATTACACACGTCATTAAAATAAAATTATTAACAATTATAATTTTATAATTCTTATAATCCCCTGTGTAATTCCTCCAACTGGGTTTTGTCTATAAGCCTCCAGTAAATTTCTTCATTCAT
Source organism: Neodrepanis coruscans (assembly GCA_013400695.1). Taxonomy (NCBI): domain Eukaryota; kingdom Metazoa; phylum Chordata; class Aves; order Passeriformes; family Philepittidae; genus Neodrepanis; species Neodrepanis coruscans. Next base: position 2,357 of record VYZS01046476.1, read on the forward strand.
TGGTGCAAGAAATTAGGTAATTCAATAAATATAGAAAGGTAAGTGCACATAGATCTTGGCTTTAAGGGAATTTCAGGCAGAGATAAAGGAAACTAAGAATACTAAGATTTTGGAAGATCTAGATGTGTTTGACATATGCATAATACCTCCCTCCAGTCTTTACTTAGAATTGATGCAAGCCACAGTAAATTAGACAGCCTTCAGGTTTACTTGCATTCTGAATTTATTTCTATAATGTTATTTCCTCCAAAGCAGCCATCAAGTCATCCATCAGGTTGTCAGCAAATTGTCTGTGTACCATATATTAGTCTCACTTTTCATATCCTGTATTCTTCTGTTTCAGTGGGAATTCAATCATCGATGAGGTCCATGTAGACACAATATTCTGCAAAAAATGTAGACCAATTAAGAGTTAACTAATAAGAAAATAATGTGATATCTCAGCTGGTGCTTGTGGATACACACTGCTAAATGAGTGTTATATCTGGAAGTTCTCAGTTTAAAAAAACAAGCAAGTAGAATTTGACTTGTTTCCTAGTAGGTGATCAGCAGTGAGCTTTAACATAACAGTGATACCAAATGGTTTATTTAGCTGCAAGTTACAAAGAGAGAATTTGTAGTGGAAACAAATAAGCAGCCAACAATGACATATTTAAGAGAAGTCTGCTTTCATACCACTGGGAAAGCACAGACTTACCTCTACTAGGATGCAACAGAAACAAGTCCCATGGAATATTTTATTTAAGACCCTTGCTTTTGTTCTAAGCTTCCTGCAGGGAATGCTGGCTTGTGTTGCCACCAGAGACTGTGAATTATAGACAAAGTAGATTTGAAAAAGGAACTGGAATTTTTTTTTTGCTTTATGTTAGTTTTCTCACAGCAATCCATTGATACAAAAGAAACATTTAATGATAGAGTGCATCAGTACAGGCCCATGACATAGGAATCTTTACAACTTATTTTCCTACAATAATAAAGCCAAGGAATATGTGTTTTGAAGCACCATCTTTTTATCTACTGGAAATGGCCAGTGAGAAAATAACGATGTTATGGCAGAAGTTGCTCAGCTGCTCAGTTGAATTTTTTTATTATCTGTCTTTATAGCATGCCATGTAGCATACTAGGAGTGAAAGCTGAAAGTTGATAAGGTTTTTGTATTTGCTTTCAGTGGATGCATCTCTGTAGATGTAGGAATCCCTGACAGGTAAAGGGAATTTAGTAAGAACATGCACAGATTTCCTGTGGTTGAATTTCTGTGTGGGATGTCAGTTTTGGACACACTTATTTGACTTCTTTTATCAGTTTATTCTAGAAAATATAGTACTGATAGCAAACTGAAAACTATATTCACCAGCAAAAGAAGACTACTTATATTGTGGTGGGAAATAAATCCATCCAGTGATACTGAAATAAAGTAAGACATGTTTTTATATTTCTTCTCATGAAGCCAGTGGTCTGATAGAGAATTCACCCAGGGCACAGGGTTGAAACAGGACCTGGTGGCTATACATGTACTGAGTTGTGGGAAGGCACTGCAGACTGCAGTAAGTCCAAGGCCCTCTTGTAGTCCACGTTAGGAGCTGACTACAGCTCCTATCTGCCCTGGCCAACCTCCTTCCCACGAGGGTGAAAGAGGACGAGGAAAGAGAGGTGCTGAGTGCACAGCTAGGTCTCACTGCTAGGTTAAGATGAGTACAGGGCTTGCTCAAAAGCTTGGAATCTTCCAGATCTGACATGCAGTGATATAAGAAGAGTGTATTTTTATGGCTATTTGGGTATAGCATCTATTTTAATGAATCTGTCTAAATCTGGCCCTTAATTTTAGGGGTTTTGTTAATGCTGAAATGAGTGAAAAAAAACATTTTAAAAATTCCAAGACAGTGCTTTCCATTAACTTAAGCTCTTGACAGACAATAAAGAGAAAAGTAAGAAGAATGTAATTTTCATTTCCTTCTTGGATTTTCTAATATCTACATCTATAGGCAAAGCCTATAGCTTTTGCAACGCTTGTACGATTTTCTTGTACAAGAAACTTTCAGGAGCTGTGGGTCAGCATGGCACTGAGATCTTTAGGTTTATCTCATAATAGAATTATTTAAAAAGAAATCAAAACAGAACCAGACTAACCAGTCAGCAGAAAAGGACTGGAAAATAACTCCTAACTTTTAAAATAAGGAGAAATAGTTTAATCTGAGGTTGGAAGAAATAAATCAATAAAAGTAATTTTGTGTTACATGTGGAGGATCCACAGTCTTAGATTTCAATTTTCTGTCAGTTTTATGGTTTGAATTCACTTATGGAATTTTAGATCAAAACTATTTTTGTCCAGTCATCCTCTTTCTTGCAATAGTTTATCAAATCTGATTTTGAAACACATCATCCAAATAGCAATAGGCTTTGCAGCCCACCAGCACCGTTCACATCATATGGCACGAGAGAACATACTCAGGGATCCAGGGATATATAAAATGCAGTGCTGGATCTGGAGGTGTGGGGAATATTGGCTGAACTGCACCTAGGCTTTACAGGTGAATGGTGCACATGGAGTAGCCCAGGCAATTCGAATTTCAGCTCTGTATGTCGTTTCCCTAGGTTAATATTGTGGAGAAGCAATCAAATAGAACTGAAGCAATGTCCAGCATTTTCGTTTCTTATCAAGCATCTGCCTCCCAAGATTTGGATGCCTGTCACAAGACAACATATGCTTCATCCAGCATATCTACAGGTGACTGGGCCTCAGATTAAAACTTTTCAAAAACATCTAAAGGAAACAGAAAACAGAATGGGGACATCTAATAACTTCACAGACTGGCTGGCTCTGTGCAGGTGACACTGTGAACACTGCAGATGTCAGTATTTGTTCTATGCCTTGCAACTACACTCGGGGTAGCAGTGCCTGACTCAAAGTCAACCCATAGCCAGTTTCTTCCTACTATGTTACCTCCAGAGCTTTGCAACTCACTGCTTTGCCACAGCAGCTGCCACATACTACTGCAAAACACATTGCAGTAACTCAGAGACAAAAGTCACTACAACTGGAAAAGAAGTTCCCACAACAACTCCTTTCAACTCCACAGCAGTATTCCCCTTCCTTGCAACGGCCTCTCTGCCCGGCTTATTGCCTTAAGGATGATTTTAGAGGCTGATCAGAGCAATTAGTTCAGTTTGGCCATAATGAATAGGTGTCTTTGCATGTGACCCCATGGCTACTTAATTTCAGCCTCTTGTGCTGCTGCCCCCCTTTTTGAATGTGTCCAGGGGAAGCAAGATTTCTATATGGGTAGCTTTCACCCCGGGGGGACAGAATGACTCCCTGGCCCTATCTGTGTCAGCTTTGCAAACCCTGAAGTAGCCCAGGATGTCTAGAGAGAAAACACAGGAGCTGCTGAGTGGCCTATTCAGCTCACTGATCACCAAAAATGAGTAATAGACAGGAGACCCACTAATTGGAACATTTTCCTCAAAGTTCTCTGCATATTAAATTCTTTTAGGACTCAAATTCCTTTGTAATCCATAAAAATGATTTTCAGAGCACAGTTTTCAATTCCAGGTGTTTCATGAACAAATCTGAAGCACTGGGGCTCTCCAGGCCAAATGGAGAGGCCATTTTACATTTTCAGTAGATTCCCCAAAGGGAATTTCTGGGAAAAGAAAGAAACAGTTTATGAATCATTAAATGGAGTATCAGAGATATTGAAAGCAATGGTATTGCTGTTCAAGAAACCAAGGGATTCATCTTTCTTTTTAGATGCTTATAGAGAAAACAAATGAACCTAATAAACATCTTCACTAGCTCTATCAGCATTCTCTAGACCAGCCGAAGGCAAGTGAAAGCACCGAAGGCCCTTTAACCTCCTGCAAACTAATTTGGGGAGAAGTGTTAAAATAGCAAGCAGCCCTGGGAGAGCGTCTCTCCAGCTCCCCGCGATCTCCTCCTCCCATGGCCACCAGATGGGGCAGCGAAGCTCCGTTTCCTTCAAAGCCCGCAGCTGCAGCCCTCGGGGTCACCCCGGATCACGCCCCACCCCGAGCCTGCTCACGGGCAGCTGAGCTGCTGGAAGTTTTTCGCTAAAACTAGAAAAGGGGCTCACTGCCTCCGTCCTAGTGCAAACGCTGGATGGTGGAATAGCCGCGGTTTCTCCTTGCGTGGCAAGCGGGAGAAGAGAAATCACGCAAACCTCTCTGAGTGACTTGGTGGAACTGCGTCCTTGCTGGTGTTTGGGATCAACCCCCCCCGCACCAGAACCCTGCACTTCATCTGGGAAGTTGTAGGTTTGTTACAGCATCTCGAGATCATACCTATAATTCCTGCACTTCCATAAGTATGTAAATAAATAAAATGCAGCCTGTCCCACTGGTACAGTTGCAGCTGACCGATACTATAGGGGTCATAAGATACCACCATGTTTCAAATACCACAGTGTGAGAGCATATCATAAATTAACCCTCCCTAACCAGAATCACTGGCATGAGGAAGAAGGGGTAGAAAAAGGTAGCAGAAACCCAGTATCATATGAAAAGCTTCCTCATAAAGCAAGTGAACTGCAGCCCACATCGTTTTGCAGTTTGTTTACTTGTGGCTTCATTAAAATTGCATTCAGATCCTACGACTAGTTTTTGATAATGGCCCACAGAGGGACAATCACTGCTGAAGCCTGAACACTGTGATCCATTTTCCCTAATTATTACTTTGTAACCGTTTCTAATTTGACAGCTCCTGCTGAACAACGGTTCATTTATTTTGTTTCATTGTTTCATATAAGAAAACATCAGATAAGCATAACAGCAGATCATTAATAATGAAACCCAGTAATTTGAAACATACATTAATTGCATGTTAAGTGCAATAATGGTCTTCACTGGGGCTTGTGGAAAGATTTTTTACTGCAGAAGTCCTTTAAAAGATATAAATCACAGGGCTGTGTTGCACACTTAACAAGGAGCGGGAAGATTATCTAATTCCTTGTGGTCTGCATGTCAAGAATGGAGAGTGGCTAAGAGGTTCTTTTTTCTCCTTATCTCTGTTTTATAACTGGCAAAAAGATGGAATAAAAATGGATATATTTTTTCATGATCCAGTTTCTAAATTTGTCAGTGAGCTTTGAAGGCTTAGTGGCTTTCTTTAGAAAAGAAACATCTGGGATGGTCAGGTGTTTCTAAAAACCCAAACAAACATGCCTTTTTGAAGGCTTTAACATGAGGCTGTGTATTTCTAAAGAAGCAATGTGACAATGTATGACTACGAGGGTCAGCAGGTTTCATCTCCTGCTACCTCAGTCAATCATATCAATATTTCTTTCATGAACTCATGGAATTCTATCTTAAATGTATTAGGGTTTTTAATTCTGATCTTTTTTATTCATGTAACCTAATTTTAGAGGACTATTCCAAAACTCCATTTTATTGACTTGCCTCAAAATCTGTCTTAAGGAAATTTCATTATCCCTCTCTTATACTTCCCATTAGCCCATGTTTTAATTCATTTTATGATATAACTAGTCTCTGTCTGCAGTTTAAAAGCATTTGGCATTTGTATATTTGTTTTCTTTTCATACCCCTGACTCTGCTACTACTGTAGCAGGGTTTTTTCATGATGTTTACCCCACTTTACAAAAATGTGTTTGATTTCAAGCTTCATTTTACTAAGCTAAACAGAGCAGGCTGTTTCAGTCTCATTCAGTATGACAGGCTTATTCCTTTCCTTCATTTTAATTTGACTTTGTCTTTTTTGGGTGTGAATGGTTAGAATTATGCATTCATCTCTGGATGGAATTTCCACAATGCTCTGTAAAGTGCATTAGCACACCTTTATCTCCCCTGGAAATGGTATAACTGATAAATCCTTGGATTTTTTTTTAATTTTTTTTTTTTCCTGTTGCTTCTGTTGGTAGACTAGCTCTCCTAACAATACTTTGGTTTGCCCAGACATTTTTATAATTTTTAGCTCTCAGCTGATGATGAGTCAGCTTGGAGCAGTCATTTTTGCTATCTTTTTACTAAGGCATGATTTGCACTTTTGCACATTGCAATTTTAAATTTAAACTATTTCTATCTTTCCAAGCCTCGTGATCATTCTGTTACTCCCATAAAATAGTCTGATCTTCCTCAGGTATTGGCAGTACCTCAAAATTCATATCAACTGACACTCCTTTGCATTAGCCAGTTCCTTACTCTCACTGTAATTTAAATAGCTCCTGTCGTCTCCAGTGTGTTCTGCTTTAAACGTCTCACTGAAGTTCACATAGCTTAGGTATATAACGTATACATTGGGTATATAGCCTCTTACTATAGATCTTTAATTGCCTTTTTTTCATACAGATATGAAATAGACCTCATTCAGTCTGCTGCCATTTATGTTTTTTCATCTTTCCATTCTTTGTTTTTTCCTTCACAGTTTGATCTAGAGCTCTGTGAAATGCAGGGGTCAGACTAATGGGCTTATCATTGTCTGAAATGGCTGTTCTTAAATACAGCTACTAAATTTTTCTCTGGTTACACAGCAATATACCTTCCTANTGACTGTCTCCATCCCTCCTGCATTCCAGTTTTCTTCTGACCAATGTTGATCCACCTTTTAACTGCATTTCCTCATTAGCTTCTGTTAGCAAGCTTCTCCCAGACTTCTAGCCACCAAAGGATAAAAGGCAAGAGATCAATCCCTGTTCCTTCTGGGACAGATATATCATGGTGCAACAGTTTGCAGGTAGTAAGGGGTACTGCATGGGTAGCAATACTTTAGAGGAGGCAGGGTGGTTAGCTGAGAGAATTCTGCTGTGTCATGACTTTCAGGAGAGAAGAAAGGTACCAGCCCCAAACCCAATGCATTGCCTGCTTTGTATCCTTTCTGACAGGGAAGTTCTGGCAAAGCAGGTAAGTTGTCTTTTCTTTGCAAGAACCATTGTGCGGAATGCCGCGGTAGGGATACAATGGCGGTGGAGGAGTTCATCACAGTCCACCGCTCTTTCTCCTGATGTATATAGTCCCGTTATGTTTCTCTCCTGCTTGCATTCATTTCAGCCTTCCACCTGATTGGCTAGGGTGTGCAGCAGCCCAGTCTCTGTTGTGTTCTGCCAGGATCTTCCTGCTTAGCTGTAAAAAACCATACTGAACAGTGCTTCCCAGACTGCCTTCATCTTTAAACATGACCTTTTTTTCAGGTAATATACTTAAAACAGATCGTTAATAATTGAGCTGAGAAGCAAATTTTAGACCAAGTTTTCTATACTCTATTTAGATTTCTATTCTGGCCTTTGCCTCATCACCCTTCTTGGCTATTATTGTAAATACATTATTATCACAGGACAGGAATGTATTTGTGCCTTTCAAGAGAAGTGAGGCAATGTAAGCCATAAATACTCATCTCATTCTTGCCATTTTTTAGTAACAATTTCTCCTGTGAATAAGACTTTCAATACTTGCATTTTTTTCTTTTTTTTCTATATATATTTTAGAGTAACTTTTGCTTATGTCCTTCTGAGTGGTGATTCATCTTGATTTCCTGATTTACACTGTTCTAACTTTCAAACATTGTTTCTTCCTCAAATTCCTATTAAAGTGTTTCGTACCTATGCCATTTGTTAACAAGTTGTGTGCCTAGAATATTCTTTCAGTTAACTTGAACAGCCTTCCCCCCTATTTTTTGCTTCTTTCTGAATTTCTTGGGCTAAAGCTTTTAATGACCATTCCAGTTAGAGTGCCGAAGTAGTAGGCCACCCAAGTGTTGCCATCTTCCCTTTTTTATTCTGTTTAATATCCCAGACAGCTTCTGCCATGCATTACTGTCTATAAAAGAAAAGCTGGGCCCAGCCCAATGAATTCAGAAGCTGCCTGAGAATCTTTTCACAGCTTTCTATCTTTTGGTTACAAGCTCAGTGGTAAAATTATCTCTGTTTCAAAAATGTTAGTGGTACAATTTTATCTCTTTTCAAATAGATAACATGCATTTTTTAGCTATTGTTTATTAAAAATTTTATCAGACCCANTGTTCTTAAATACAGCTACTAAATTTTTCTCTGGTTACACAGCAATATACCTTCCTATTGTTTCAATGCCTATTTAGAGAAAGAAATTCATCAGCTCTCAAAGCCAGCAATACCTGGGTCTTTCTCTAACCTGGATTTGTTGTTCTGTCTATATCTGAGGTCTTTGTATTTTTCTTCTCTCTCTCAAAACATTGAACAGTTGGGGTTGAATTGCAGCTAATGTTCACTGCCTTGGGGTGGACAAGGTCCCCATATTGCCACTACCAGCTCAGAGAAATGTATGCAATGAGCACAGGGAAAGATAAACCACCTAAAGTCAGAGCTCATCTTAAAAGATGAATTATTCTATAGGGCATGTTTTGCAAAAAAAAAGTCTGCTTAAACAAGAGGAGTACTTTTTGCTTTCAACAAAAATTGCCCTCGCTTCTTTTGACTCAGGTTGTACTGAGAAGACATCAGCCCTGGCAGTCCATGTTGCTGTCTCTATACAGTGGACATGGTGTTAAGCTCTGAGAAAGACATACGAGATGTAGTTATTTGCTGTCACAAGGTAAAATCCCTTGCATTGTGTTTTCCCTCCGAACACTACTCATTGACAGCATGGTAGTAANTTAAACTGAGAGGCCCAAAACTGGAACACAGTACTCAAGATGTGGCCTAACCAGTGTTGAGTACACGGGAAGAATAACTTCCCTAGTCCTAGCTTTAGATATTCTGGTTAGATATTGTGTTTAGATATAATGGTTTGTACAACCCAGCTCTTTCAGTAATGTGAATATGCCATCTAAATGTGGCTAGCCGTCCTTATTTGAGTGCTTTCTCCTCTGTAGCTTACATATAGAGAAGGAAAGTGGATCCCAATGAAGGGTTTACTCTAATGTATAATCACATACATTTCCCATAGAAATCTGTCCTGTTCAGTGATCTTCTGGTTTGTTTGGTTTTTGTTTTTTTTTCCCCGTATAGTGACTCAGACAGATATAATAAATGAGACTTGCTGGTAATGTACCTACTCCATTCATCTGATAAGCTAGAGAGTTTAGTGAATGGCTGCTGTGGATAGAAGTACAACATCTCCATAGCTTACTGCAAGAAGAGATGGAAACCTTCCACTCAAAATCTCCTCTGCCCTGATACACAATGTGATTTCATTTCTTTATTTTTATTTTAATTCCTATTTGGTGTCAAAGCAGATTTGTCACTGTAAAATTTCCAGTAGGGTCAAAAGTACACTAGGACTCTCCAACTCTGTAAGAAATCTTTGGGCACAGTTTTCTCAAGGTGTCAGATTTTATATCCTCAATATTTACTTGTTTTTAAGTATATTTTGCATATATGTTTGTACATAAAGCTTTAATCGGTTACTGTCGCTTTACAGTTTAAAATGTTATCAGAAGAGATTTAAGAAAAACAACAAATAGCTCTTTAAGATAACTATGTAATCCCATATATATATGATTTCTATCAGTGGGACTTGAGAAATGCCTCCTGATTGATTTGAATGTATTTCAACTAAACGACCTCTGCACTTTTTTTTAGTCTTGTAGTTAAGGAGTAGATCTTAGTGTTTTGAGACTCTACAGAAGAGCTTAGCTCCATTCAACAAAGTAGTTAAATATTAGGAATGAATTTTTTACCTGTTTTGAAATAANAAGATTTATAGCTTTCAATTTCTCTTGATTTCTATAAAAGTCTTTACTTTGATTAATAACCTGCAGCTTATTTACCTTGTTAGGGCCTCTTGGGCAGTGTTAGTCTGGAAAAAAGTCATAAGAAGCATAATTATGGGAGGAAAAGAACCGCATTACATGGGCAGCTTGACATCACTTTTGTAAGAACTTTATGTTTAGCTTCCAGAAGAAAATGAGAAAGAATAAAGTATCCAATCCATAGAAAGCCATTAAAAAAAAATCTAGACCATATTTACTCATTCTAGCACCTTGCATTTCTATTTTTCATTCTGGAAAGGGAAGATGACAGAATTTTTAAAATAATTTTTACAGATTTTACAGATTGTATAATACTTTATAATGTATCACAGATGTGTTCACTAACGAAGCTAGAAACATGATGTTGGAAGAGATAAGAAATTATTCTTTAGTCTGTGTTTTGGTTTGACTGTGTAGTTTTTCTGATCTATGCATACAAAACCTCTTTCTAAAAATCCTTTGTATAATGAGAATTTGCAATCTGCATAGATTTCGTGTCCCATGGCTTGCAGGACATCCTTTCAGGACTAGAAAGTTTTCTGCTTCTTCTTTGCCTCTTATTCAAATTATTTTCTCTATTCTTCAGAGTGCACAGGGGACAGAGAATGATTAAGCACTCTTCTTATTAAGGTATTCTTTTATTTACTGGCAACAATTGAAGATCACAGAATCACAAAATTAACAAGGTCAGAAAAGACCATTGAGATCATCGAGTCCATCCCATCATCGAAATCATGGCACTAAGTACCTCATTCAATGTCTTCTTAAACACACCCAGGCATGGTAACTCAACCACCTCCCAGGGCAGCCCATTCCAACATCATGT
>VYZS01046477.1:355-17764 GCA_013400695.1 Neodrepanis coruscans
GTTTTAAAAATGAACTGTTCAGGTTGCAATGACAGCCCCTCAAGTCTTAGGGTTTTTTTTTTTTTTGACTTGTCAACACATTTGAAACAGTGGCAATTTTTTTATGTGCATGATGTTTTAACTGACATGAGTTAAAAAGCACCTGTGAACCCTGGCTACAGACTGTGGAGACTAGGAAAGAGGCTGTTTTGGAAGCATGATTTTATAACAAATGCATTTTAAAAGAACTACAGAGGAAGAATTTTCTTCTGAAAAGCACCAAATCTTCAATATTGAAATGTCTGTTGGAAGTAGCAGTTTTTCTATACATATTTATACCTTACTAAGAGTAGGTTGCAGAAACCTGTTTTTAGTTTGGGTGTAGCAGAGTAATGATGTGGTCACAGTTTCTGTAAGATCAGGATTGTTCTTACAGTATAAATTTCAGGTCATCTTAAAGTGTAAACATGTTTATTAATGTTAAATGAAAAGATAAGGATGTGATTTTATGAGCTGCAGCAAGTCTCTGTATGTCAAGAAAAATTGTAGGTAGATTTTCTTTGTTTATGCGTATGCACATAAACACACACACAAACATGTATGTTTAAAATTTTATTTGATTTGAGCTGAGTGCTATCTTTAAGTTATTCCTTTATTGTCATTAATGATACACCAGTACTTGTATGAGTAAGACTGGTAGAATGCATTCTTATTGTTTTAAGAGTGCCAGAATCAAACTGAAATGCAAACTTTTCTTGAGGAGCTGTGCTTTTTACAGTATTAAAAAAATTCTATCACAAATTGTGCAAAATAAAAAGAAGGTGGCTGCAAGGAAGTCAAGATGTTTTGCTTCTATCATGATATTTAAATCAACTTTTAAAGTGCCTCTGAAATATCATTTGCAGTTCATCAAATAAAAAGAGGATCAGATATACCAGAGAAACATTTAAAATGTATTATTAGTTATCATTCCTGTGAAAAAAAATGTTTCATTCAGAAGGCTGTATATATTTTTCTTCTTTTGCAATTCTTACTCTCCATATTATATTCCGTGTGTATAATCTAAGGCACCTGAGAAAAAAGCACTAATTTTTCTTTGAGAAGTGGTTTGAAATTTTAGACCACACTAACTTCATAGTTGAAAACTGTAGTTGAATTCTTGTAAGCAGCAAGGTTCAAGATTTTAGTTATCCTCTGGAAAAAACATCAGTTTAATATTTATAACTGAACCTCTGCTAATATCTAAAGCATGCTGAAGCAGGCCCCTGTGGTAAAATTAACTCTTATGCCTACTATACCTTTGAGAGATGTTAAAGGAGGTATGGGGGACAGAAAGGGGTGTAATAATTTAAAATACAAAGATTATTAGAAAGGAGAGACTCTCTGTGCCTCTGTCAGTTTTCTTTCTTGAAGTTTCCATGTTATTTAAAGGTTTGAATATATAACTTACATCTGAATATATCTGAGCATCATCTGTAGTTATCATTATCAGTGATGGTCAGTCACAGTGAAAGCGTTCATTCCCCCATGTGGTTTCCCAGTTTTTGCAGAGCAAAAAAAGTTAAAAATTAAAGTGAGGGTAGCAAACAGAGAGCTTAAAAAATATGCCCCTGACTCCTAATGTTTGTCTGCAAATAGTTGGGTTTTTTTTTGGTTTTTTTTTTTTTTTTTGGTATGCTTTCCATGTGGATATTCTTTTCTCTATTCTCGTCAAATCCATCTTTTTATCTGACAGATTCTCTGTTTCCTTTGCTGCATCTGCTTGTGCTATTTTATATATCCCCCTGTTCTTTACCCTTTTGTATTTTCAATTCTGTTGTGTTTGTGTATTTTCCATCTCTGTTCTTACTCAGTTCTTTAGGGTCATACTTTTCTTTCTCTTCTCTTTAGATCAGGAATAGTTGTCTACTCTTCCATCACCACACGAAATAGGTACCACACAAAATTCTTGCTTTGCTGGCAACCTTCTCCTTGACAACTTTCTGTATACCGACTGTTCAGGCTGGGGGCATTGTTCATAGTCTTCTACTTGTCTCTCTTCCCCCATTGCCTGATCCTCTGTTTTATCTCTTTACTTCATCAAAGGACATGCTACCATTAAGCACAGCATTGCCAGCCAGTCAAAGGAGGTGATTATCTTGCTCTGTTCCGCCCTGGCGTAGCCTCACCCTGAATATTGTATACTGTTTTGGGCCCCACAATATAAAAAAGACATTAAACTATTGGAGAGCATCCAAAGGAGGACCACCAGGATGGTGAAAGTTCTGGAGGAGGAGCCTTATAAGAAGCGACTGAGGTCACTTGATTTGTTCAGGCTGGAGGAGACTGAGAAAAGACCTCATTGCAGTTACAACTTCCTCGTGAGAGGAAGAGAAGGGGCAGGCACTGGTCTCTTTTCTATGGTGACCAGTAACGGGACTTGAGGAAATGGCATGAAGCTGAGTCAGAGGAGGTTTAGGTTGCATATTAGGAAAAGGTTTTTCACCTAGAGGGTACTGGAACAGGCTCCCCAGGGAAGTGGTCACAGCACCAAGCCTGCCAGAGTTCAAGAAACATTGGGACAGTGCTCTCAGGCACTTGGTGTGACTCTTGGGGTGTCCTACGCAGGGCCAGGAGTTGGACTTGATGATTCTTGTGGGCCCCTTCCAGCTCAGGATGTCCTATGACTCTATTTAATCTAGGTGTTAATTGAAGCAACTCTCCTTTCCTAGTCCCTTCCTCTGCCACCTCCACAATAGTGGCCTGCAACCACATGCTGATTTCTGCAGTGAAACAAGCTGGGAAGATACAGGAGGTGGGCAGGAAAATAAAAAGAGCTTACACGGACATTTTAAGACATCAGGAAAACTATGGCCTTGACAGGAGCATTCTTCAAGTCCTGGATGCAAGTCATAGGAAAGAAACAAAAAAATTTCTGACTGGCATTAAAGTGTAGCAGTTTAATTTATCACTGAAATCTGTGTGCTTTCTCTTGCTTGTTTTGGATCTCAACCAGTTGTGAATGCGTTTTCATTCACATTAAATGCAGATGTGAAATACACGAAGCATAACCTGGAATTATTATAAAACTAATAATAAGCTGTTATAATTACAGTTTCTTTTTTGTAGTTTCTTCTTTTTTTTTTTTTTTTTTTTTCTTTTCCAATGATGGTGGCTCCATCTCCACATATATCACCATTCTTTCTTCCTTTTTCCCGCAGTTGCCATAGTGTCTCTACAATGAGCTTTTTTAAGATACAGTGTTTCTTCTTAGCTTTTCTTGCCTGTTCAACTGACTGAAGCATTCACAAAGGAGCTTTCAGGTCGAATCAGCTGTATTTTTAAAAGGTTCAATCCCTTAGGCAGAGGTTAGGGACACATTAGTTGTGTCAGTGTGTTTATGAATCCGTTGCCTCGGTATCCTTATGTGTTCGGAGCTGCATCCAATGAAGCTGTTTTCTCAGGCCATCCTCAATCCTGCCTCCAACTCTGGCAGAGCTGGGGCTGGCTGGCTGGGCAGCACAGGCAGTTGCTGCTCACAGCCTTTTCACCCTCCTCCACATGTGCCCAACTCCAGCCATTTACCCAGACCTGTGCAGAAAGGGGTCGCACAGCAATGAAGTGTGCTTTCTCATTTTCTTTTTTAATTCCTTTACCTTGAAGTTTTTAATACTGTTGTGACATTTCTGGCTCAGCAAATGGCTATTTCTTTCTCCATGCAGAGTAATTCTTAAATGTAGCCACACAACCATTTACACTCTTATCTGTTACAATTATGTGATTAAACAGCAGAGCTCGTCAGGAAATGGGACATGTTTCCAAAAGCCTCTTTGAGAGACCCTTTTAGTTCTGCAGCCCACGTGGGTCTTTCTGAGGGGACCTGAGCCAGGGCTTGTTCATCTGTGGGTGAAGTGGCCAAGAGCTCGTGCCATAATGGCCCAAAGCAAACTGTGGTCATGGCATTGCTTTTGGGAGGAGTGTGCTGCCAGATGGGTAATGAGAAAAACTGCAGTATTTGTGCTTGTTTGGACTGTGGTCAAGCTCTGGATAGTCACCCCAGGCTCATTTTGTGGTAGCTATGATGAGCAAGAAAGATGAAGCTGCAGCATCATCCAGGGCTGTGGTGTCTCCCATCACGGAGACAAGCAGACAGTGTTTCTTGAGTATGAGTTTGAAATGTGGTGACTTTTGAGGTGCAGTGTGGACACCAGCTTCTCTGCTGAGGAGAGACTTGGCTTTCAGAAAGCTTGAAGCTTCTGGCCAACTGCATGTGCCCTGGCTTCTCATATTTTTCTCATATTAAAACCTAAAAAGGCTTATTAAGAAAATACTGATAAATCTTTTTTTTATATATCAGTCTTAATGTAAATTATTTCTGGTTAGTGATACTGGAAGGTTCCCGACATTCCAGGAGTTGATTTGTTTTGCCTTGCTACTGAAAGACTTTTTGCTTCTGCTAAGAAGGATACAGACATTCCTCATGCTTTGTGGGAAATGTTTATTAGGAATGTCTTCTAACTAGTTTTGCAAACCTTACAGAATAAGATTGTGAACTTCATCAAAAAATCCTGAAAACAGAAGCAAAATAAAAGGCAGCTTGACAGAAAAGTGCCAGCTTTTTCATTAGACAAACTGCCTCTAATTTCTCTTGGCAAATGGTCTCCAACACTAATATCAATGTGTCATGTAAGCTGTAAATGAAAAACATATTTCTAAATTTTCTCTAAATTTTAAACATTTGGCTGTGTGGAATTTGAAAGGATTAATTTCCCTAAGTGGTTTAAAAAGTGCAGTTACACTGTGACTATTGTAGTTTTTGGTGAGTCTCCTGTGCTCCTCCTGGTCAGCACAGGACGGGCATGTGGCTGAGGGACTCCACGTGATGTGACATGATGTGACCTGTAGAGTTGTGCTGCTGGGTGGGAGAGGACCTGTCTGTCTTTCCTGCTCTAAAAGTACTCTGTGCTTTATGATCTCTGTTACTTTTCTGGTGGTGCCTGGTAGCAGTTTGGGTAGCTGAGTGTCCTAAGTGATGGTCAGATCAAACCTGAGGAGAAGTAGCTCTTCCTTTGAGCTGTTTTGGTTCTTCCTAAAGTCCAAGTTGTTAGTCCCTTGTTAGTTACTTTAATTAATGTCTTGGCTGTGCACAGTCCCAATTTTTATCTCTATCAACTGGAATTTGTTGGGATCAAGGGAATTCAAGCTCTTTTCACTTCTATTGTTCACACTGTGTGCATGCAGGCTGAGGAGCCTCACTTATGATTAAATTTTAGTAATTGATTCTTGCTTAAAATAATGGCCTTTTCACCATATGAAAGTACTCTGAAAATTTAATTGTAATACTTACTACCAATTTATATGTAGCACAATATAGATTGGATTCAGTTCTTTGAGTGAGGTACTGAATCATGTTCTGCACTATTTTTGAATTATTTGCTAAGTAATGTTTACCATGTGCTCAGTGATCAGAATCCCAGCTGACCCAACAGGTTTGTTCTTTCACAGCACTTAACTGTTTTGTAAAGTCATTCTTTCATCATCCTAGTTTGTGATGGAAAAAATAATATGGTTATAGTTGCAAACCAGACTTGAGAAAGACTTTCTCACTTATATTGTTGCTTAATTTTGTTCTCTAGGAGGCAGTTATTCTGTTTGTTGCTAACGTGTATTTTGTACAAACTGGTTTTGAACGACTTATGGGTTTTTTATGCTTTATTAATAGTTTGTGTTTGTTTGTTTGTTTTGATGGGGTTTTTTGTGTTTGTTTTTCTAATTTTTGTGTAGAAGAAGTATAACAATTAAGAATTTATCAAAATGTAGATTGTTTGAAGAGCTAATTACCCTAATTGCTAAATGTCTGAACCATAGTTCCAGTTTGAAAAAGCTCTGCAGCATTGATTTTTCATCCCACCTTGGTATGTATAACATATCAGCCTTCTTTTTGTTAATTCAAAAGGTTTAGTTCCTGGATCTTTGATAAAATGGCATCTTTTAAGGCCTTTAATACTTTCTGTTCCTTTTTGATGACCTTCCCAGTTTATCAGTATCCTTGCTGAATTGTACATTCCCTACTGCATTTTGGCAGTGTCTTGTATAAAGGTAGCACAGCTTTTACATTCCTAATTGATATCCTTCTTTACATAGTTCCCAGGATTTAAATTCTATTCTTTTTTTTCTTAAACTTCCTTCTTTCAAGCTTAAAATTGACTGTTTACTAAATCTGAATTATGTTCTTTGACTTTATTATGTAATTATTATTACTATGGAATTTGTAATCCCATGCAAGAAAAATACCAAGTTACTTTGAAAAGAAAAATTTTCCATAAATCTATGTTGATTATTGGTAAGTTTATTAGCTTCCTTCAGTTTGTTTTGTATGCTGTTCTGTTATGCTTAAAACATCTCTTGAAAGTGTAAATTGCTTTTGATAAATCAATTATATTTTATTTCTTATATTATAATTTCATTTCAGTTTAACAAGTATCTGTTACTTTTCTTTTATTGTTGATAGATTTGTTGATTTAATACCACCTACTGGTAAAGGCTGTTGAAATCAACATAGGTTTGCTGCTGCTTTCAGCTGAATGTGAAAAGATTAGGTGATGTCTGTGAAATTCCTGTAAGTGCTTAACTGGCATCCTGGTTAAAATGAGAACAAAAAAGGTAATTTCTTTAATTTATCTGTTATTTCAAATTGTGTGCCTGTGTATTCACTCATAAGATACTTTCCTGGCCTATTACAAAAAGTTTCTGAAAAGGCCAGTCCTCTGTTTTGCTCTCAATGGATGTGATAAAGAATGTTTTACTGTGGTTAGATAATTGCATTCACTGGAAGCAGTATTTGTTGGTTTAGAGTACTTAAGCATATGGAATTATCAGCACCGAGTAAATTGCCTTTCCATGGTCTGATTTTTTTTTGACACAAAAATAATTACTGAGAATGTATTATTGTATATTTGTGAGTGTGTATGTGTAGGAAGAAAATGATCAATTATTCTTGAGAGATACTAGCATTCTATTTCTGTCTTGATGATATACGTTAGATTACCAGGTCACTTAGGAGAAATATATTTTACACACACATGTACAGAGATACTTCATCTCTGTATCATGTGCAGCTCAATCATGTTCTATATTTAGCATCATCTTTTAAGTAAAATGACTTAAATTAGAGGAAGAATCAAATAACATGTTTCAACACCTAGGAGTTTATCTTCCAAGTGTCAAGTATCTCCAAGTAATAGTAACTTTAACAGTTAAATAGCCTCTAGGCATTATGAGAGATTTTAAAAGAAGAATTGTATTTTTGATTTAGCCTTTAGAAAGTGGCTATGATAGTCAAAGTGTAATTTCTGGATTTATTATTGAAATTAACTTATGTCCTTATATGCTAACATCAGTTTAGGCACCAGAGTTTTTGCCTGAAGGTTTGATTTGTGTATGGATTACTGTAAATAATACAAAACAAACACTTGACCTTTCCAACTGTTTCTTTGTTTGGTTATGGTTTATCATCTAGAATAGGATTTGTGTTCACAAAAGCAAGCAACAGCCATGCATAGTTAGTCTAATAGAAGCGATTATTATTTCTTGCTTGCTTTTTGTCACTTAGGTTCTCGGACCACTGTGACTACAACGCTATTATGGTCCTGTGGGTTGCTATGTATAAGTACTAGTCAGAGTAGGACATGAGAAGAGGGTAGTAAACAGAAAACTGCATGAACTGAACTGTGCATAGCAGGTATTTTTCTATACTGTCATTTATAGGGCATCTCTTCCCTGAGTCAGCAGCCCTCCTGCTGATAAGAATTCCCTTCATATGCCTCTTCTAGTGTTGTCCAGCCACTCTGCCCTGTTTTTTATCTCCTTCTTGAGAACTCCTTTGGTTCCTTTGGTATCGTAACCTGTAGAAACAGCACTTACAGAAATAAAGGAAGTGCTGCAGGCCTTTTAGCTTGGGGCTCAAATACTTTCTTCAGCTAAGCAGTAAAATGAATTAAAATTTCCTTTTCTAGACAATGAGTGATGCATGGAGCTAGGAATGACGATATGGAAAATGAAAACAGTAGAAGTTTCTGGTGGGGAATTAGAGTACCTAATGAGTGGCTAGAAAAGCATCAGCGTTCAAACTCAGGCTTTAATTCTGTAAAATCATTACATCGATTATTCAGCCCTTTTTTACTCAGGATAGTGGTTCTTCTTAAGAGATTTGTTTTTAGTCCAGAAATTGAATCAACAGTATTAAAACAATATGTTGTTAACATATGGGACATCATAGCCAGCAAATAAGTTTGCAACTTGTGCACAGAAACTCTGTTGTATTAAAGCATTGGACTTGTTTGTTATCTTTGCAGTATCTATTACATGCATAAGGTGCTACCTTTGAAGTCTACAGCTATTTGTTTCTGTGGTTATGTGAAATTTGTATAACATTTTGTAATGCGTTTTATTAGTAAGATTCAAGATGGGTGTGCTCACATTTCCTCACTCAGTGGCTGGAAATAGGCTGCTTTTGACAGATTTTCTGTATGGTGTGGTCTTTAATTGTTTTCATTTGGTTGAGACCTGCTAGTGCATGAATCTGCATTTACAGACAATTATGTTGTCTTAGTGCAAAAAAATTTCCTTGAAAAAAACCCCACAAACAAATTCAATTCTGCACTTTGGTTTGAAAGGCTTTGCACACATTACTCCGATTCTCTCCCTGTCTGTATTAGCATAAGAAGCAGCAGTTTATTGCCCAGTGTAATAACCCCTCCATGTGGGGGGACTTCTTTCCTCTTCGAAAACATGCACAAAAATCAGGTTTTCAAGATCCAGAGCACCAATTATCAAATGCAAATCTGGTAGGAAAGGCTGATCCTGCTCATTGCCCTGTTTCCCTTTCATCAGGGGTGCTGTGACCAGGGAAGCCAGAAGTGCCTCTCACTAGTTGGGGTTTGTGTCCTGTACTGCTGGTGCCACTGCTCCCCATGGCAGTCTGTCGTGGTTTTACCACTAGGAAGCGTGCTACTGACAAGAGAGGTCCAAGAGAAGCCACACACACCCAAAAAGAAAACACACAAGTAACATGGTTTATTTCACACACACAGAGAACCGACAGTGAAGCGCAAAGACAGACAAATTAAGCTCTCCCAGACCCCACGTCTGGATGGGAAAGCTCTAGGATAGTGCTGGGTTTTCTGCTGGGGAGATGCCAGGATAATTAGAGAAGGACCGCGACCTCAGCTCTTCCCGGTCCCGTGGCCGACCAGGAGGACTCTAGGGTAGCACCGAGCCTCCGCCCGGCTCCTGGAAAGGCACTGAGACAATTAGAAAAAAAACGCGAATGGCCACCCCCCTTTCCCTGGGAGGGAATACCAGTACTGATGGAAAGATGTGGTCTTTAATCTGTGCTGTAGCCACTGAAGTCACTAATCAGCCCACATGCGGGGGGCCCAAAACTCAGTGCGGAGATGAGCAGCGATGTTGCCTCGGCTGCGTCCAGTGGAGAAAAGGGAAGATGGCGTCCCCGCTCACCTTTTTATAGGGGACCCCTCTTAGCGCATGCACAGATGGCCCCCAGGGGATCTGCCTTCTCCGATTGGATGATTAGCACCTGGGCCCCGCCCCCAGTAAGGCCCCGCACACACACGGGAGCGCCGGGCTGGGCCGGAAGTGTGCCGGCCCCCGGGCTGGAAGTGTGGGTCCCCCTGTGGCCCCGCATGGCGTCCCAGGGGATCCCAGTACTTCCCCCGGGCCACCCCGACCTGTGCCGACCCAGCTGCTCACCGCAGCGGCTCCCCTGTCACGCGAGAGGGCTACTACTGGCTCCATTCAATTTCATGCGCACGGGAGACCCACCATGCATGCGTGGAGCACCAAGCCGGGCTGGGGCTGGCGGCGCCTGGGAGCGTCAGCAGCCTCCAGGGCCACGGGGGGAAAGGGGGGAAAGCCGGGCAGGGAAGGGGGGGGAAAAATGGCTTTATCTTTAACCCACAACGTACTCACCCTGGAGGATGCTTTAGGATTGTAGAGTGGCTTGTGACAGATAACTATCCTACTGGTAAACCTCTCACTTCTTGTGTATGACTGAAAGATACTCTTATTCTTTTTATGTACTGTAGATGAGGGTTGGCTTGGCTCGATTCTCTCTCAATTCAAACCTGTGTATTCTTTTGGTACTTTCCAGATCTTTGGACTTTACAGTTTGTGATTCATTGTTATTGAGACTCTTCTGTAATGGCCCATCTATTTCCCTGTTTTTTTCAATTATATGATAATCAAATTTTCCTTTTAAATAATCTTCGGATTTGAACAGAACTCACTATGTCTCTAAAATTCTTCAAATACCTAGTTACTTCCAATTTAGTTTCCGTTCTTTATTGTCCAAGTTGTATTACGAAATAGTAGTGAAGCAATGAGAGATACCTTACTTGTACACCTTATGAAATAGGGTATAAAAATTTGTGTTTAATGAATATATGGAACAATTTGGAACAATGTGGTTGTTTTATGGTGTACCATTGAGAAGAACTCAAATTTTAGCTTTTCTCTTTCTTTTCAAGTGTTTTAATGAAGGATTATGGAATCTGCTTGTATTGTTGCCTGCAGGTGAGATAAAATAAATACTAATAAATTCATGCAAGCCAAAAAAGATCCCTTTATCAATTGACTGAAGTACTGGTTATATGACAATTCTTCTATTTCTTAAAAAAAAAGACAAAACAATGTTGAGAATATTTATCATGTGTCCTTATTCTGTTCCATGTACTTTATTTCTACCATCCCAAAGGAAATAAAATGCTGTCACCTAGTGTGATATACAGTGAGATGAAGGAGAATAATCATCTTCTCCTTTTATTAAAGATGACCTACAATGATATATTTCTTCTAAATTGGGCTTCTGCCCTTTTTTAAGATGTAAAAGGTCATTTGAGAAAAAATACAATTTTTTTTTCTCTTGATTTTCTTCCCTTCTTTCTCCAAAGAAATAAACCCACATAAAACTATCTTTTTAATAGCTGAATTTATTTTTGTCCAGTGTTGTTTACCTCATATGAGATCTCCTTGTTCTTGCTGAAGAGTCTATTGGGGAGAGTATAAACATACAGGAAGAGTTACAAATATATGGGATGTACTCATCTCCTAAAGTAAACCCCCTCCTGATGACATACTCAAGGTTGGCCTGAATATCAAAGGAGTGAGATTTGCTTCAGAAAAACAAAATGGAAGCAATCATGTCCAAAGGGTGTGACAGACTTTAGGCCCTTGATTGTCTGTTATCAAATACACTGTAGTGAGAGTTCTTAGACTAGATCATGGTACAGATAACTAAATACGTTATCTTCAAGATTTTCCCTCTACAAAGCAGTTCAGTTAGAGCAAAACTGCGACTTTTCTGACTGTAAATGTGGTACTGCATGTGACACCCATTCAACCTTCCTTTCACAGAGACGGCCTTGATGGCGACAGTAAAATTACAATTGTCTTTCTGCTTATTATTGCTCTTATGATGAATCACACTTTCCATTTAGTCTGTCAAATTTAGATAGTGGTTGATGAAGTTTATGATGAGAGAAAAGGAGAAAAAATGAACTTGATATAATATTTCTATAATAAAGACATTTCAGAGCAAAGAAGTAAGGAAATTCTGATGTAGCTCCACTTCCTAAAGAGATGGCTATTTCTACATGTCATTGAAGGGACAAAAAGCTTTTTGTTTGGCTGCTATATATTTTTGCATCTCCTCTGTTTTTGCTTAATTCTATAAACAAGGGAGTTCTTCCAGTGACTTGAGAGATAGTAATCCATCCCAGGGTGTCAGATTATCAATGTTGTTTATGCCTATGTCAGGTGGCAAATTTGATTACAGAGGAAACTCCCTAAAAATCAGACAAGGAATAAATTTGGTTTATTTTACTTCACTCAGTAACTGCAAATTCCGAAACATGAAGCTGTGGAGAAACAGCAAGGTCCAGCTGAATGTGATACTGTAATGAAGCTGCCAAGTCTAGCTAAAGAGATTAATATGAATGCATTTCCAGCATTAATGAAAAATGATGGCTGGAGCATTTAATTTATATGTGCACAGCCTTTGCTTTGGTACAAAGTTAGAGTGTTTCTTTTGTCTTTCTCTTTTTGGAAGAACTGTTAAATCTTGCATTACAATATATTTTCTGAGTGAGCTTGCTGATCCTTAGCCTCTACTTATCCATAATCATTCTTTGATCTTAATTTCTTTTTTTGTATAAGAGGATGTATTTCTTTTTGGTGGTTTGCCAGAACATCACTGCTAATGGATTTCTGGTGTGCTAGAAATTTTACAATAGAAACAGATTTAACAATGTTCCAATGGCCTGCAAATATGTAATGTGCTGCCACTTGAATTAGGCAGCTATGCTGTACTTACATTTTGCTCCTCCCTTTGTCTGTCTCTTAAATAGACTGTGGGAATTCAAAAGACGCAATTCATCACTTCTTATTGAATATGTTTGTTTTCCATTTTTGGTGGTATGATTGAGGTAATTTTGCAGCTGGGAATCTGAAAGACTAGGAACTGATACTGAATTTCTGCCTTTCCTGTGATGACCAAGTTCTTTTGTGCGTTTTTAGGGGTTTTGAGCTGTGAAGCTCATTTGAGTTTACTTTAATCCCAGTTCTGCCCTGTTTGGACAGCGGAAATGCATCTCCTTCTGGCCCAAGCATACAGATTTATTGGCTAATGCCATTTCTGCCCTCTAAATCCAGATTTCACTGACATACTGGTGCATTTCTTCCTAAGTGACCTGTTAAGTTTTTAAATGTAAGTGATTGTTTTTGTAAATTTAATCGGATTCTTATTCCTGGATGGACTAATTTTTGAAATATAGTAATAAGAGTTTGTCTTTAACTGTTCAAAAAGTTTCTTTTCTTTTCCTCCTTCCTTAAAATCTCAAATAAACATCCACTTAGACAAGGTTTTCATGTAAGTACTAACAAGGGAGAAATATTCACTGAATGTCCCCTTAAGCTGCAGTCTAAGTTAAATTTCAGGGATACAGAGCACTTGCTGCTTCTATTGAGTTTTTGGACTTTGTAGAGAAAATTATGTTCAATCGAAGAAAAAATAGATCAAAATTTAGATAGTGTATTAATATATATTTGTCTTTGAACTGTGATAGCCTTCATGATAGTGCATAGTGTAACACCAATGGATTAGACCAGTACAGTTCCACTGTTAGCTAATTGTATCATTCAGTGGGAATGGATAGAGGTTGTGTACTATTTGACACCTCTTCACAAATAGCAAAATGGGTTGCATTACTAATTGTAGTAACTTCCTCTGTACTTTGTTTTTAATAAACCTACACACACACGCACACACAGAGAGGTACGTATATAGACATACATAAACACAGAGTGATATTTCTGCACTCCCTCCCTATAGGTAGGTCTGCATTAAGACTTTAAATAATTTGTGCATGGCTCCTGTTCCTAATAGGAGGATAGAAGCATAGGAGCATACTTACAATAGGATTGTCTAGACATTGTCTGAGTGTGCAGACATTAGAGCAGGTAAGTTATGCAAATTCTGGACATGACACCTCATATGAGAAATGAACTTGAACACCTACCTCCTTTCAAGTTTCCTGCTTTCCATTTCTGTCCCACCCTCCACCCCAAATGAGCAGACTGAACAAGAGGCACTTTGGAACTTCATAGGAGTGAGATCTTTACTACTTTTATTTCTTTTACAAAGGGTAATTGCCTTTTTTAAAAATCAAATACTCTGCTTTTATTCTGTTTTCACTTGTCGCATTTTGATAATTGTGCAGATAATTCCTGAGTGCAGTTCTCATTTCTCACAAAATGAAGATGGTCCTGCAAAAAGTGTCATAGGAAAGAGTTTCCTAGTCCTAGGAAAGAGTTGTTTGGTTTTTTTTTTTTTAAATTCCCTTTGCATCTCTTTCTGTTATGAAGAAATTACAGCACCAATATACTGATCCTTTACTATGCCATCAAGAATAAGGAAAGTATTCAAGCTGACTTTCAACAAGGAAAAGATATGGACATTTTCAATATTTAATATTAAGCTATTTTCAGAATTGTTTGCATTTCACTGTAAATCACTGTGGGCATAATCCCTTCTCCTCATCTTGCTGCTAAAGGAAGTTCCTTCCTACTAGCACTGAGGAATGGAAGACCACCATGGTGCTACATAATGTGGAACTCTGGGGAATGGCTGGGAAATGAACAAGTCACGAGTTGTTCTCTGTACTACCGGCCCTCTCATTCTTCAATATTTCTAGGCAGAAATCTGTGTGTGATTCAAACAAAAATGCACCAAAAGATTTAATACTCTTGTGTCAGCTGTGTCACTGCAGCAGAAAATGAGGATGGTAATAGAAGGGCTTGCACAAGGGCTGTGGCAAACTAAAGTATGCTTCTGCACTTGGACAACTGCTACCTTTCAGTTTTACTGTATCCAAACCTAGAAGCTAATTTTCAGTTATGCATTTCATATTATCTCTATTTAGACTTGTGTATAGCATAAAATAAATGTTATATGTCAAATTTTGCCCTTGGGTGAGCATTAGCTGTTCCAGTTGACTTCAGCAGGAGCTGCAAGCAAACATCCTAAAAAAAGAACTTTGCTTTGGACCTAAAAGCCCTTTTGATACATTCTATATTCCAAGAATGTTCATCTCTCTGTTTTCAAAGTATGAAATTACCGGAATTATTAACAAATCTCTTTCAGTTGACCTTGGAAAGCCAAACAGAACAAGATAAATACTGTATGGGAGTAAGATGCCAATATTTGAGCACCTTTGAGATCCCAGACTCTGAAATCCACTGCCACCTAACCAAAGCATTTAGGATTTTGTAAGTCTGCATGGACAATTAACACCCTAACCAGAGCACAATGATCTCAAATGCCAGCTGTCTGTAGAAACTGCTATAGATATGCTTACTGGGTAAGTGTTTTGTATAATTTTTAAGCTGTATTTTTATATATTGTTAGTGTATTGTAATGATGCAGTCACATTTTCCCTGGGGTTTCTGAATGTAGTTAACAACCTCTGCTGTGGATTACTGTTGTTGTTTAAGGGAAGAGGCAGAACACCAACGCGGGGGAGGCACCTCTCAGCTGTCAGCAGTGGAGCTGGGAGAGGAGCATATCAGAAATCAAGACTCTTTTTCCCCTCTTCTTAGACCATATGGCAACCAAAATCTTCCAATTCACTACAGAGGACCCATGAGACAAGGGAATTTAAATTGCTAGTCAAAGAGTAAGCTAGAGCCAGGAATAATCAATATACAGTGATACTCCCTGGAGGAGCTAAAAGGCTGAAGCTGTGTTAGGTATTTCCCAGCAGATTCTGATAATATTTTTATGGTGTTGTAAATGGGTAAAGCAGGATTGCCTGCTTGCTGGTAAAGGAGGCGCAGTGGTCAGTAAACTAAAGCTGGAGTAAGAACTGTTTCTGTGTTACTACAAGTTTTGCCATTAATGAGAAGGAGAATTCCCAGTGCCTGATGTAGAACTTGGACCAAGCTCACCACTCCAACCGAGAGCCCAGAGTTGCTGGCTGCAGAATTTGCCTTTCAGGCTTGATGGTTGTTGAGCGTGTATAGCAAATCAAAACCATTGACCTAAGATGTGAGAAACCTGATTTGAGTTTTTTTTTCAGCGGATCAGCCTAAGTAGGAGTTTTTAAAACAGGTCAGCTAGCTGTCTTGTTTCTTTAGGTGTCTGTTATTGCATGAGAGTTAATACTGGGTAGGTGCTGAACAGAGGTAGATAAATGCTTCAGTAATCTGTGGTAGCTGATTAGTGATTAAGCTGGTGTCAGCATCAGTCTGAAGAACAGAAGGAATTCGCTAGTTTAGTGAAAAAGATGTTGCATTAAATTAGAGGGTGCAAATAGATGAACTCCTGCTTATGAATTGCTTTTTTTTTCTTGCTTTGCTTTTCCTTACAGATACATCAGCTATGCATTGAAATAGTTGTTGTTTTTTAAACTCTGGTGCTGTTTAGAAACTTGTTAATAAATGGTCATATTAACAATTAGCATAATAAATAGGTTACAAGATGATTTTAATATAATGCCAGGGCTGATATTAGTGGTGTGCCTGAATGCCACAGTTTGTACTTTCACTCTATAACCATGAATGAAAGATTATCTGTTAACAAGTGTTTTCAAGTTCCTTTTCAGGTAACAGATAGAAGTTCTCTCTCTTTAATGCAAAATTGAGTAATCCTGTCCAGTCCCTTTTGTATAAGGGTAGTTTTCTCCCTTAATACAAGTTTAATGTCTTCAGGGTTATTTGAATTTTTTAACTGCAAAAGTTTTTTTTAATTTTTTTTTACAATTTATTTNTTTTAACTGCAAAATTTTTTTAAAATTTTTTTTTACAATTTATTTTTTTTTAAATACAGAGAAGATGTTAGACGTGGAAATTTTAGACATGGAAAACCAGCATTAAAATAGTATCAACACTACCAAAATCTCAAGCTGAACATCCGTTAAGAAACCAGGAGAGTTTTAACAACTTTGGGAAAATATCATCATTGTTTTTGAGCCAGCATCCAGATCTGTATGAACAGGATCTTATAGCTTTTAGTTGGCATTTCCATTGTCCTTTAAGGAGGTTTGGTTGCCAAAATACTGCACATCTTTTGATCTCTTTCAGCGTCAGTGCACCTGTGCTACAGATGCTGCCATGTTGATATTGTCATCTTCCTTCTCATGCTGGTATTGCTAGATCTCTGAAAGTTTAGAAAATGGTTGCTTGCTTTTTCTGTCCTTGCTCTAACTTGATGCAGGCATTTACTTGCCACTTGCCACTGCTGCTTCTTCCATTGGATCCTTTCTATACCTGTATTGTTCCCATTGATCAAATTTGTCATTTTCAATATGATTTTATTTATTTATTTTTTTTTTTAGAGAGAGAGAATGCATACCTATTGCTCTCATGGTATATCAGTGAGCTGTTTACTGCTTATCAACAGTCACATGCAACACTTTGAACAATATACTGTTAATTTTTAATGTCACACAAGTGCACTGTCATTGTGGTAGGTTTTTCTTCAGCTCCATGATATTGGGTGTGATAGATCTTTGGAATTAAGACACTTTGATAGGGAGAATACTTGATGTAGGAAAGTATACCTTTTATGAGGTGCCCCTTTGAATTGTTCTCATATGAGTGCCGCACTCACTTAGCTTGACATCAAGAGCAGTATGACATGGCTCTTGCAATCTCACAAGTGCTTTTTTTCAGTAGTGCTTCTTCTCCTCTTTACTTTGGGATTTTGCTTGACTGTTTTAGCTTATATACTGCATTGTCTCTTCACACATGATTGTTTTTGCTAAAGGACATCAGGTCCAGGAAATTTGTGTCACTCAACTTCTTTATTGCACATTAATTTCAGATTGCATTTGCACTTGGAAAGAATGAACTGTCTACATGCTGGAGACACAGGGA